>OX328132.1:80670571-80795571 GCA_946811695.1 Gonocerus acuteangulatus
AGTTAAATCCCACCGTTGACCGATCGATGTTAACCGTTTCACCAGAAAAATTGACAAATTACTCACATTTAGTTGTTTTTCGAAAAATTAAAATTGAATAAAACTGTTTTTATAAATCCCGCCCTCGACCTATCGGTCCTCTACCGAGAATATCGAGATATATCGAAATTAAACCGATTTTGATTTCATGGATCTACACTTATTATCCAATTCCGAATTTAATTTCGACTTAAAAGTTTATTGATTTAAGGTATACCGTCTGCTGATTTATTTATAAAATGAATTAAATTAATCAAAACTTGAATTTATTTTTATTTCCCCAAACTGCTCCCAGTCATTTGTTTTTACTTGGTCTATGACGACCAACTTACTTCGTCCCTGCTCTCTACGATAAACAAACTCAGTGATCAAAGCAGATCATACACATGAAACTATACAATTTCACGGCTGCTCTCAACTCCCAACTACTATGATATGAGCTACTGTTCACGGCTGCTCTCAACTCCCAACTACTATGATATGAGCTACTGTTCACGGCTGCTCTCAACTCCCAACTACTATGATATGAGCTACTGTTCACGGCTGCTCTCAACTCCCAACTACTATGATATGAGCTACTGTTCACGGCTGCTCTCAACTCCCAACTACTATGATATGAGCTACTGTGCACGGATGCTCTCAACTCCCAACTACTATGATATGAGCTACTGTTCACGGCTGCTCTCAACTCCCAACTACTATGATGTGGACTACCGTTCGCATACTCATGCAATCTGGACTCGAAGTAACTTTCTCATACAACTTTAACAAATCTATTAGAGCATCAGATCTGGCTACTATTATTGCTTTACATTTCTTTCGGAGTCGCAGCATCACATGATGTCCAGTTCAAGGGGACGTCCCAGAGGCAGACCACCACGGAGAGGAAGAACAAACCCTCAATCGTGTGTCGGCAAATACAAGGAGTGCGAATGCTTCGCACAGATAGTGTTCGGATCAAGAGCACTAGTTGGCTCTTGATTTCCGGTCACCCATAAGGCCCGGGCTACCTCAAAGACTTTATAAAACAAAATTTCTTTCAAATCAGTTTATGTAAAAAAAAAAAAAAGAAAAAAAAAAAAAAAAAAAAAAAAAGAGAAAAAAAAAAAGAAAAAAAAAAAAAGAAAAAAAAAAAAAAGATAAACACTCTCAATGGAAAGAAAAAACCGCTTTCGAAACTTAAAGAGCTTAGATCGTCCGATCAAAATTTGCATGACAACACTTTTTTTTTGTAGGAAATTTAATAAGCTCCAAAATTTCACTTTGCTCAAAATATTTCGAGAAAATATACAAAAACTCGAAAACAGCTCCGTAACAGTCCACGAAGGCCCTGAGGTGCAGATACTTTAGAGGTGTCTGATTCTTGACCAATCGGCACATCAGGGAGATGCTGTGATCAGTACTATGGAACGGCCGCCTGATTATCTCCTTTGCAGGTTACCCATTAATAATTAATTAAAGGCTGGATTGGCCTAGAGACGTCCAGGGAGGCTGAATTCAACCCATGAACGATGTCACTCGAAGATAAAAATCTTTAGTGCTTGCTCGGGATTTGGACTCCACTGAGCTTATATGGGATGTTAGTCCACTGAGCTTACCTCGCCCCCTTCAATTTGTGTATATGTATATATGTATATATATATATATATATATATATATATATATATATATATATATATTAGGGGGATTAATATTTTGAGTCTCTGGTAGAATAATAATACTAGGCGGAGAAATTTAATTCGTAACATTTCATGTACTTGAGTTCGGAGTAAACGTATCCACCGCTGATGTGTTTAGAATTTCTGTTTTCAAGCTGAATTATGCAAGTTGTTTGTCAAACAAAATATTTCTCAACAAAGAAAAGTTTTGTTTTACATAAACAGCATGCAGTTTAGGTAAGAGTGTTCAAACAATGAAACCACAAATTTCCTAATAATGTACAATAGGAACCATTTTCCAACGCGGCGAACGCTATAGAACTTAAACGGAAAATATTATTGCTCATGATCCTTTACTTTTATCGGCAATACAGGCACACGGACTAGATATTCAGGTATAAACACTTACAGGTGTTTTCCATAGCTTCGATACATGAACATTGTCGAACCTTTTATCATTCACTCCCGTTGCCTTCTTGCAAATTTTGAAGAAAAGTTTCGATTTCACTAAACTATTACTTGTACAGTTTTAGCTAATTATAAAGAAATATAGCTTTTGAGGTTGTACTGGCGGAAAGAGAGGAAAGAGGGTTGGGGGGAGAGTGAGTGGGACAGAGATAGATAGATAGATAGATAGAGAGAGAGAGAGAGAGAGGGAGAGAGAGAGAGAGGGAGGGAGAGGGAGAGAGAGGGAGGGAGAGAGAGAGAGAGAGAGAGAGAGAGAGAGAGAGGAGAGAGAGAGGAGAGAAGAGAGGAGAGAGAGAGAGAGAGAGAGAGAGAGAGAGAGAGAGAGAGAGAGAGAGGAGAGGAGAGAGAGAGGAGGAGGAGAGAGAGAGAGAGAGAGAGAGAGAGGAGAGAGAGAGAGAGAGAGAGAGAGAGAGAGAGAGTGTGTGTTTGTTTTCACAACAAAATTTATCATATTTACATAATATGTAGAACTCCTACAAGCACGAAAGTCGGAAGAAATATAATTAAGTAAAGCTATTTAACTTGGAGATTATACCTGCTTCTGGTTTCTTTGCTGTTGTGCATTTTTGTAATTAATACGGCATTCGTCTCTAGCGGTTGTTTTTACCTTACACAGATCGTTACACTCATGTCCACTGGTGTCCACCCACGCGTAAAATGGGAGGAAGTGGGCATAAAGTCTAGAGAGGCGTTTTTATTTTTCTTAAAAATAAGCTCGCAAGGGTGGAATTTGATTTCACATGTTCCCGTTGCTTAAATACATAACAATAAGCCCTCTAATGAATTACCATATATGAATACACATCTTATACACGGGATAAGATTTCTGCGAAATAAAAAACAACTGGAGCCGAAGGTCGTATTTTAACAAAACAATATATATATATATATATATATATATATATATATATATATATATATATATATATATAAATATTCTTTTTATATCTTAGGAGGCATGGGGTCTTTAAAGCAGCCTTCCTTTATTATACTACTTTATTTAATACGCCCGACAGGTTTCGAGCATCTTTTCTTCGCACCTCTTCAGAGGCACTTCTTGCTAGGAAGTCCTCTCATTACCATGTACTCCCTCTGGAGTCTGGCTAAATACTCAGTATTATATATATACAGTGTGTATCGAAAGTAGATGAAAATACTCAAGAGGGTGGATCTAGACCAAAAATGTAATTAAATGTTTATTCTTCAACTGACCCTTTTCTAAATATTCCTATCTTCGTGGACGGCGGAAGGTCAACAAATAAAATCTTCAACACTCAGTATCACCAACTTTATTTCATCCCTACATGTTTCACACCTTTATTGGTGCCTCTTCAGGGGAAAAAATTACTTACAGCCTACACCTGAGGAGGATAACCTTCCACCAGTACGGCCACGTCTAGAATGATCATGGTCTGAAAGAATTCAATATGGCGAAAAATAAACAGCTGATCGATAATCGATATGTCATACCTTTAAAAATGTTTAAAAATGAATTTCCAGAAGAAATATAGTCCTAACAATTAAAACCATCTTCCCACCTTCAACATAAAAACATAATTTTACTTTTTGTCAAATAAGTTAATAAAAATAGTATTTAAATGTAGTATTTCCGTTTTTTTATTTACCACTTTTTTCCTATTTTTTATGATATGGATATTTTCCTTTATTCTTCTTTTCAATATATTTCTTTCTTTACCTAATGTGCTAATATTTTCAAAATCAAAACTATGTTTGTATTTTATAGCATGATAAGCCAACGCTGTTTTATTCTCTCCTTTATCAATACTTTAAGCAGCATGCGCAATTGAAATAAATCTTATATTAAAGTTGAATAAAAAATTACTTCAAAAACCTTGCTACAACTTGGCAACATGTATACTGTATACGAAGCTATATGGTCCTCATTATATGACATTTCGGAACAAAAATACTTAACTTTCCCTAAAACTAAAAATTAAGTTCGTTAATCAGCAACTGCCCACTTGGATATACATGCCCGAAATAAAGTTTAGAGTTTGCGGTTTTCAATTTATAGGTAGAGGTACTGCAATATGGGGAATCAAATAAAAGAACTTTCTTGGTTGGTGAAATTTCTGACGGTTTTGGAGAAAAATATTCATGACTAGCGTTTTGTTATGGGGTACTCTAAAATAATAGATTATGTTGAAATTGTTTTTATGAATTTGACATTCTTCCAAACTAAGATGTATATTTTTTTTCTGACAACCCGGCCATCAGCACCGCATCCATGGTGTAGCAAGGAACCATCACAACGGGCCCTGAGATGAGAAACATTCCTGCCGCCGCACAGTGGTCCGTTTTCAACAATCATGGTTTAAAAAATCAACTTTTTATTTTTAGCAAATTCTTGTTATACTTTTTCTAGAGTATCCCTGAGAGTTATTTATGAAGTCTTTTTATTTTTTGACAAGTCGTTAAGCTACACCAAAGTACCAAAGATCGCTGTTACGGAGGCCTTCGTTTTGGGATTTTCCATAGTAGAAGGGAGGAAGTTCATTGTGTCACTCACTCATTTTTTGTATAAATCCTTATTACTTATTATAAATCTGTAGGATACTATGTATTTATTAGAGCTTTAAAAGTATCCATATCGTTAAATTGGATAAATTAAATACTCCCAAAATAAGACCTTGTTTTTACTAGTAAGCTGGTTTTCAAGAAGCTATGGAAAACAGAAACGTGTGTGCCAGTGAGCACACGATGAGACGGTAGTAGGCTTTGGATGTACGTGTCAAAAAATATCTGGTTTATCTGAGTCTGTTTGCTAAAAAATGTTTAATTAATATTTAAAATAGCTTTTAATATTTCAAACAAACTATACAGTCGATATTAGCTGAAAAAGTAGTGATATTTTGAGCAAGCACCTTCCCTTCTCCTCTATATCCCACCTCCTACCAGACGGAATTTTATAAAACCAACGCATAACTACTTTACAATCCTTTAATAAACACTACACCAAGTTTGAACGAGATCCATCAACTGAAAGTAATTTGTGCACCTTCATTATTGAAAAGGGACCACTATGCGCCGCGGCCTGAATTTGTTTTTACACATATGGCCCATTAATTTAACATAAATTGAATACCAGGCTATACTCATGGGGCATATAAAACTTCCAGGTTTGCTTACCTAGAAGACCGGCTAATCAATTAACCGCCCTCGGAAGTGGACTTTAATGAGCGGGCTAAGGTTTATTAAATATTTAGCAAGCATTAAATAGTTACTCTGAGGTACTCTATAATCGGATTCATCATATTAGGTCCTAAGTGAAGTCGGAAAAAAATTACGTATGTTAAGGCTGTACATTAAGCCCACAATGTCACGTTCTGCGCACGGATAATTTACCTGTATATGATTTATGTAGTAGGGGAGACGAAGGGGTGTAAAGACTCTTTTAAAGCAAGTTAAATCCCAATGATGAAACCCTCCCAATTCGTCCCTTGATTCCGGTCCCCAAATGTTCCGATCCTTGACATGCAAAAAACTAACTAAGACCTTAAAAATGCCTACCCATCTCTAAATTTTGGTTGAAAAACTACTAACAAACTGAAGACTTTTTACACTAAACTCAAAGACTCAACAATGATGTATACATGGGGGAAACAAAACAATTATATTCACACCCGCCTTACACAACACAAACTAACCATCAAGAAATACGACGTTGACAGATCTGTCCCCTTACACAAAACACACATATGCATGTCACTAGAGCTTAAAAGCGCTCTGTCTAATGTCATAGAAAAACGAAGTTGACCCTCTTCAGAACTACATGAATTCAATTCAAAACATATCTTTAGCTTCAGCTGCCTCTGAATTTCGTTTGGAAGCAATAAACTCACTGGATATAATGGCAAGGTCAGCATTTCTTCCTGAGGTTGAATGATGGTACTTCTGTAGAACTGATTTGAAAAGTCGTTTCTACTTCCCTGAACTCATGGCATCCGATGAATGTGACTCAATGACTTTGAAAACATAAGTCTATACGACCTTGAAAAACTAACGTATACTATATAAAAGAAAAATAAACTTACCCATCATCCCAGTATGTACTTCAGGGTGCTTCAAAAAAATGTATACACACTTTGAACTTCCATAGAAAATTTATTTACCGCTCTACAAAGTTAAATTTCAGGAAATTAGAAAGCTGAAAGTCCAATGTAAATGAAACATAAATAACAAATGTTAATACTGTTCAAATTGGTGACCTGCAGCATCAATACAATTCTGAGTACGAGTCACCACTGATTCTGTACATCGTATCAAAACGTCCAATGAGATTTCTCTACACACGGCTTGAATCTCATTCCAAAGAATGTCTAGGTTACGTGGTTTACGTTTGTACACCTCATTTTTTACTGTGCCCCATAAGAAGAAATCCAGTGGTGTAAGGTCTGGGGAGCGTGCTGGAAACTCGATTGGCCCCCTGCGTCCTATCCACTGGCCCGGCAAATTTTGATCCAGGTAGGCTCGTACGTCCCTGTGATAGTGCGGTGGGGCACCATCTTGTTGAAAATAAAACATATCATTACCGTATAATGCACGAATGGCAGGAAATATGGAATCAGCAAGCATTGTTAGGTAATTAATACCAGTTACAGTGCCTTCAAATCGAAAAGGTCCAATGAGTCCCCTTGAAGACAAACCGCACCACACATTTACACCAGGCGTGTAATTGTTAATCTTGAAGTTGGTTCTGTATCATACTGCCTTCTCCACTGTCTTTGAACTTCATTTACATTATCAAACTTCCAGTACCACTTAATAACCTTCTTACGTTCTTCAAAACTCAAACGTACGTCCGCCATGTTGATATTACAACTTCCAACTGACAATATAACATAGAGGGACGATTATGCTGCCACCTGGCGAAGAAATATAACATTAGCCTTGTAGAGTGGGAAAACTACGATAGTTTAAAGTGTGTATACATTTTTTTGAAGCACCCAGTATTTCACCCTAGACCGAATTTCAATTTAAAAATCCAGATATAACGTGAATGTACTTCATAACACCATCTTTCAGATCTCAGTCCATAATTACGCCACTTTGTAACACAGGCATAATATTGCCTTAAAAGTGATCTTTACTACAAAAAGATATTAGGTAGTCACTCCGAGATATTAGGTTGTCAGTCAATGTTCTTAAATATATGAGCCCTTTCGTAGGCATACGCATCTAATTATCATGCCATACCTCAAATAGGTTTTGTTTTACTTGGTTTAGAAAACATATTTAAAAAAAAATCGGTCAAGCGTTTCATATACTAAAATTACTCAATGAGCTGAAAAATATATATATACAAAAAAAATTTGGAATATCTAAAAAATAGAGTATTTAAAATTTCAGCTTTATTAGAGAGGATCGTTTGAACATTTAATGAAGTAGAAATTCGTTGACCTGTGATTAAATATTCACAAAGAAGTAGGAAAAAAACTCATGCTTCTTACTAAGAAGAAATTATGAAATTTAAGACAGCAGAATCGAAGAACAATATCTTTAGGCCAATGAGAAGAAGTACTGGCATGACATTGAGAACCCCTGATACAGTGGTCTAAATCTCTAATTTCGAGAGAAAAACAATAATCCTTATATAAATTTATGATATATATTTGGGGGCCCGGGGGCCGTGAGTGTTAAGGCAAGAGCACTTAACACTCCTTGCCAAGAGTCGTGGGTTCGATTCCCACTATGGAGTGGTGGCTTATTTAGAAAATGAGAAGACATTAGCCCTATCTTGGATAGAAACGGGTGGTAACCTATAGATAACCAGTCCAAAAATTTTGGTTAATAATAATGGACGTTAAAATTTTTATAAATAAATATATGATATATTTATATATAAAAAACTGGCAAAACAAAAACACAGTATTCGCCACAGTTCTTTATCCATCTCATGCATTGCGAACCTTCTCTTCTTTTGAAGGGGTATTCTATTAAATGCCATATTATTTTGTTAGATTTTTATTTTTTTTTAATCTAAAATCCACATTATTAGTTTTAAAATTAACGAGTAATGCTATTTATCTTCGTATCATATCTGCATCAAATAATTTTTTATGCACATTGGTAAAGCACAATCTTCCATTGGTACCTGTTAGTTGTTTTAATACGATTCGTCTGTTAGCGCGACCTTTTGAAGATTACTATACCCAATACAATGCAGTTTGAAGAAGTACAAACACGCATTCTTATCTGTTTTTGGTTTTAAAATGATTCATCATTACAAACAACCTTTTGAACATAACTATACCCGTTACAATGCACATCGGAAGGGTACAATCACCTTTTTGTCATTTCTAAATGATTCATCTATAAAAAGTACAAGTGTTTCTTTAAGAACTCTGTTTTGATATTGTCCTTCTGCAATAGTCATGCGTACAGCATTATATCCAGTATACAGATCTAATACACATTGGAACACTCACAAGACCATAAGTTTTTTTTTTTTTTTTTTTTTTTTTTTTTTTTTTTTTTTTTTTTTTTTTTTTTTTTTTTTTTTTTTTGCATCGACTTCAGACATTGGAGGAGCTATTTATGAGCCAACTCGATTCAAGCTGAAATCAAACCTGTAGCCTTCGTGTCACTTAGGCTTTCATCTACAGCGGTAGTTTTTTTAGCGTGATTTTTCGCTAAAATCGAATCCTGCTTTCTCCAACAATGGCTCATTAATTTAAGCTCACTAATTTATCCGTAACAGGTCTATATATTTAGGCGTCATGAGCTATGTGGTAAGAAAAAGGCCACAAAAAGTGTCCTCCTGTAATTTGCTATTATTAGTATATCAACTTTATACGTCCTCGAGCCCTGTAATCTCTCTACAAGGCCCTTACCGTGGCTTGTTAAATGAAATTACGCTACTGATTAAGATTACCATTAAGTTAATTATTGAGAGCAGCTATATATTTGAGTAATTAAAAAAAAAGGAGTAATCTTTTAGAGTTTCGCCAACCTGCCCGGGTTACCATACTCTAGAAGCAAGCTCTTATTATTTGCTCCGACGACTAATGAAATTTTCATTTACTTCTTTGCATTCTACATATTTCAAACAACTTGAATTAACTAACACTGTTTTGATAGTAAAATTTTATTTTCAAAGTCGAAAGTTAAGCCAGGTATGCGCCACATTTGGTCAAATTCTATGCAGGAATCAATTAATAAATACATTGAGAGGTCCTGTGGTTAATGGAAATACTTTTTTTTTTTAGATAGCAAAATGTTTTATATTTTTGTCGACGTTTCGGCTTGAGATTCAAGCGTCCATCAGGGAGATGAGAGGGGGAAAACTGATCCTGACGGAGATTAAAATATCTTTTACTTCTTTCACTTTTTTATTTACGAAATTTAATTTTATTATCCACACGGCGGAACACCGACAATATTAATAAATGTGACTTTTTATGGCATAAAATACTTAATTCAGAGGAGATCGTTGGCCGTTGGTGATGGGAAGGTAGAATTTGTCAGGGTTCGTCCGTGTTATATTAATAAAACTATATTTGTAATAGGAAAATGAGTTTTACTGTTTGCCGACGTTTCGGCTTGAGATTCAAGCGTCCATCAGGGAGATGTGAGGGGGAAAACTGATCCTGACGGAGATTAAAATATCTTTTACTTCTTTCACTTTTTTATTTACGAAATTTAATTTTATTATCCACATGGCGGAACACCGACAATATTAATAAATGTGACTTTTTATGGCATAAAATACTTAATTCAGAGGAGATCGTTGGCCGTTGGTGATGGGAAGGTAGAATTTGTCAGGGTTCGTTCGTGTTATATTAATAAAACTATATTTGTAATAGGATAGGAAAATGAGTTTTACTGTTTGCCGACGTTTCGGCTAGCAATTCAAGCCTTCATCAGGGCTGTAAACAAGTAAGACAGAGTTAATACTTATTTATATATATATATATATATATATATATATATATATATATATGTATACAAAAAAAAAGGAAAAATATTATACATGGACGAGAATGAATGATACATTTGGTAAGTATGTGCTATAGCTAGAGAATAAATTAGAGGTAGATGAATGGCGAGGTTAGATCAGTGGTAGGGCACTCGACTAATGAACTGGAGGACCTGAGTTCAAAACCTGAGCACGCACTAAAGATTTTTATCTTCTAGTGTCGTCGTACGAGGGTTGGATTTGGAATCCCAGATTGTCCCTAGGCTCACCCAGCCTTTAAATAACTAATTTATGGGTACTTGCAAATGTAAAAATCAGGCGGCTGGAGCATAGTACTGACCACACTATCTCCCTAGTGTGCAGCATGGTCAAGAATCAGATACCTCTACTCTGGGCCTGCCCCTCTGGGCCCTTGTGGCCTGTCACGGGACTGGTTTGTTTTTATATATATATATATATATATATATATATATATATATATACACACACACATATATATTTTTTGTTTTAAATTGCATCGCTGGGTATCAAATGTTTGTTTGGAACGGCTTCTTTCTCCAGCGGTGTCGCTCCTCTCTCCATCGCAATATTTCGTCGGGTTCATCTCCGACTTCTTCAGGCTGCTATGTGTCGTTCTCGGTGGTTAACAAGGGAATGGCCCCTCGGTGGTTAACATGAGAATTCCCTTGTTAACCACCGAGGACGACACATAGCAGCCTGAAGAAATCGGAGATGAACCCGACGAAATATTGCGATGGAGAGAGGAGTGACACCGCTGGAGAAAGAATCCGTTCCAAACAAACACACACACACACACACACACACACACACACACATATATATATATATATATATATATATATGTGTGTGTGTGTGTGTGTGTGTATTAGTATGAACTCTGTCCTAATTGTTTTACAGCGATAACTAATTTAGAGCCATAGGTAATTTTGAACTTCAATTACTCTAATGACCAATGGATGTTTAGAATAGTGGTTACCTATGACCATTAAAGTCTGAATATATGCTAACTGAATACCTCTGCGTGCAATAGGATTGAAAGCCTTCTCTAAAGCAAGAATGTCTGCTCTTAAGGAAAATATTTTATTTATTGACATGTGAATTTCGTGGTTAATGAGAACTTAGAACCATTAAATGATTTTTACATTTCTGACCAGCCCTGATAAATCTTTTTGGATGTAAAAGGAGTAAACGTAGGAAAAGTTTCCGGTTCCTAATCTACTAATTATAACGAAACGAGGCAGCATCCCTTGTCGATATTAACTGCCCTTAATCCTTCCGTTGAAGGCGGGCTATTCCGCCCTCTGTCAGGACTATTATGAGTTAACATTTTGAACGAGATTAATAATTATGGAAACATAATAATGGCATCGACATCTTGGCTGCCGCCCTTCCTTGACACCCCCCCCCCTAACCCTTAAAAATAAATTTAATAAGATAATTTAGTTCATAAAAAATATTTTATTTTGGGTGAAATAGCGTTTTAGTTGGCTAAAACTCTTCCAAGATCTAAATTGTTAGTATTCCATACACCGGAAATGTTCTCAGCTCCCCCCCAGGTGGGAGTAGAACCCCCATATCCTTAGAAATATAAGGTGCTAGCCACTGTACCTCTGGGACTGGCCCTTACTCTTAATGAACTAATGCCGCTCATTAACGATTTCGTCCTTTCGTTTGTCATGAGAATTCTTTGTGATATATACATAATAAAAATGTAAGGGATCGCTGTCTGTACATGGAAGATATATGAGAAGAATATTATTGGGGGCCTTCATCAACACAATAGTAGTACCCTAAACAATTATTGTAAGAATTTTTGTCTGTATGTCTGTGCATTTGTGCACGCTAATCGCAGAAACGGCTTATCCGATTTAGATGCGTATTTCACTAATATATTGTGGTAAGCTTTACTTAACATTTAGTCTTTGTTTCATGTCAATCAGTTCATAAATACAAAAGTTATGCCAATGTAAAGGATCTAAGTACTAGTTGTTTTTCACATGGTCAGCTTTATGTGACTCTGTCACGTTTTAGCAATCCATGCAGCCTGTATGCTTTGATCCCCGATGGCTATACGTCTAAAATCGTGTATAGAGAAGCTACTGTACTGTAAAGTCGATTTTTTTAAATGCCTGAACGACGAAAATAAAATAAAAAAAACCAAGAGATATAAAAAAAGTCCTTCACGCAGGAGCTGCACAACTAAGCACTTTCCTCAGAATTTGGGTAGTGTAGACTGCTTTCCAGAACAATTTGCTTAAAATATCCTACAGAAATAAAATAAAAACATGAATAGCTCTCTTTTAAATTTGTAATGAGTAACTGATCAATTATTAATTTGCTTCCAGAGTTATGTTTACACATGGTACCTATTACACTACGTAATAAATACAAAAAACCTCATATTATCGTATTTTGATCTAACGCAGGAACAGGATACAGTCACTCTAGTGGTAGAAAGCGCTCCTTGCGGCGGCTTTGTGAACCTACGTCTGGCGGGCTTTTCTATTGAAATATATTACAAATTAAACCCCCGCTTTCCGATTGACCGATTCAGCTCATTTTTACACTTCTTTCTCATGAGTTACCCACGACGTATACCGCGTTTCTTTACAATACAGCAGAAATTACGACCGGTATGAGTATATTAGGAATTTGGGTCTGGAGTAAACCCCCCTCTTCTAATGAACGGATTTAGTTTATTTTTACAACACTTATTTACCTGTAGATTACCACTACGAATACCGAGTTTCGTCGAAATATACCAAAAACCACGGCTGGTAGTGGCGAATAGGTATTGTGGGTCCGGAGTAAACCCCCCCTCCTAATGAACCGATTTAGTTTATTTTTACAACACATATTTACCTGTGGATTACCACTACGAATACCGAGTTTCGTCGAAATATACCAAAAATCACGGCTGGTAGTGGCGAATTGGTATTGTGGGCCCGGAGTAAACCCCCCCCCCCCTTCTAATGAACCGATTTAGTTCATTTTTATATCTCACTTTTCTCTCTATATTACCACTACGAATACCAAGTTTCGTTGAAATATAACAAATATTACGGCTGACATAGTCAAATTAGTGTTTTGGGTTCGGGGTAAACCCCCCCTTCCGGTGGACCGACTTTGGTGGTTAACGAACTCGTTCAATCGTTTGCTAATTGAATGCTATATACCAAGTTTCGTGACGCAAAACAAAAACTCTGGCCGCTATCGTGTTAACAGACACATATACATATATGCATATATATATATATATATATATATATATATATATATATATACATATATATATATATATACATATATATACATATATATATATATACATATATATATATATATATATATATATATAGATATATATATATATAAATTTTAACGGGGGTCATTTTCGGTGTTTACTAGGTAGGATCGATAAAGATTTGAAGAAATTTTTCAAAAATTCCGTCATGAGTCCAACCTCAATAGCTACTTTCCTTCGGAGGAAAGTGCTAAAAAGTGGCCAAAGGCAGGCGAAGTCGCGGGAACAGATAATATACGTGGTTATACATATATAACCACGTTGTTTATATGTATAACCATGTTTACCATGGTTCTCACGTGGTTATACATATATAACCACGTGTTTGTATGTATAACCACGTTGTTTATATGTATAACCATGTTTACCATGGTTCTCACGTGGTTATACATCTATAACCACGTGAGAACCATAGTAATTTAATTGATAGAAACTGTTGGTTATTATTTTCCTTTAATCCCTACTAAAAAGAGAAAAAACTATCCTTTATTGTAGAAAAAAAGCACACATTTTTTTATTTTCGAAGCATGTATAAACCCTGATGCCAGTAAAAGTGGAATGCGACATTTAAAAAGCAGGTTCTAATTTGATTTGTGATTTGCAAGGGTTTTGAGTGCTCCGTGGTTTTCAGCGGTGATTTAATTCCGGCGAATATTTTTATTATCTTTCACAATACCGCTTTCCCTCTCTCTATGATAAGTGGGAAAGGCGAATAGTCCGAATATTTGTGACCCTGACCTAATTTCTGGCTAAAAATATAATAAAGTATTCTTTTCTACATAAGTCATTGATTGGCGACCGAACGGTAGGTGCTATTGCTTCTACAACGGGATTCGATTTTCAAGTATCTCAAAAATTTAGATGATCCTAATGACAGAATTCTATATAACATCCATTTTAGCGTGTTTCCTCCTCCCCTATTAGGACGAAACCCCGCATATATCAACCCTATGGCGCAAGCCAGTATGCTGACGAGGAATTGCAAGGTTTCTATAACCCATATATTTTAGAATTATATATATATATATATATATATATATATATATATATATACATATATATATATTGATTTTTTAATTGGTTATTACTTTCAGTATATGAATACACCCGGGAATATGATATGTGATACAATATAATTGTTTTGTGCTCTAGGCCTTTCAATTTCATACTCAATTAATGCCAGAAGAACGCTTAGATGACGTTGAAAGAACCCTACCCATGCTCCCTTCTGTTCCGACCAGTGGCTGGAGTCGAAGAGACATCTGTGAGCCATTGTCAACAGATCTCTGCAGCAGCTCTGCCAACTTGGTCACTGCAGCAGATCTCTAGGCCACTGTCTTCTGAGTCTCCTTGGTAGAGAGAGTGGGTAGGTAATAAAAGAATTTTATTAAATATTCGTTAGTTAGTTTTGAATTTAGTGGAATAATAATGGCTTAGAATATATTAGTCAAGTTCGTTAACCAGCAGAATCCGTCTTCTGGAGTATAGTTTTTTAGGGGGAAATTCGCGCGAAAAAAAATCTTCATATCGATACTTTCAAATCGATATATTTATGCGTTCTTGAATGAAGTATATTTTTGTTATCGGGTACGCAAGAACGACGTGCAGAATTAGTTATTTTTCCTTATGTTCCACATGCTTCTTATGATTTGTAAGATTTTGTTACGGGAAGTGCAAAAATTTGGAAAAAAAAAAAAAAGAATGTCATTATAGACTTGAGAAGTTGTCACACAAGGTAGTATTAACCCTTAAATATAAGGACCACGGTTGCGAAATCGTTAGATGAAGGTGATCATTCTAAAGCCTATTAGAGTTTTTACATAATCGATTCAGGCGTAAATCACCATTGATTAGGCGAGTCTTCTTGATTCGGTTTTTAATAGGAGTAGATTCCTCTGAAGGTCATTATATGTAAACTGACTGATACCAAAATAAGTAAGGCAGCTCAAACATTAATTGAGAAAATGAAAATGATGGGAGTTTGCTTGGATAAAGGTTGTGAAGGTAATAGGATCAGGGAAGGAGTCTAATGAAGCTTCAGGATGTCTTCTCGCGTTTCGTATTAAGTCTGTTGTGGAGTACGGTTCACTCCTCCGATACAAGGAAATATTAAAAGTAAAATTATTTAGTAATTCCTCTCAATATATGGTCTGCCTACTTGAATTAGTACACATCAGTTTCGTGGAAAACCTCAGGGCACAGGATACTACAAAAATAGGCCAAAATATCAGGTCATCCCAGTAGTAATGTCGGTTTTTAATATGCTGCCTGTTTATGTTCCCTCCTTTTCAATTTTTTTTCTTTTACATTTTGTGTTTATTATAGCATTAAATACACTTCTATTTATCATGTTTTGATCAGTAAAACTTATTTATTCTGTGTTGAAATGTAATTTAAAAAGGATTGCCCAAAACACCACTTACTCCATGTTATGCTTTAGCCATTCGATAAAGGAGAAAATGCTGCTTCAACTTATCGAAAACTCGTGGAAATATATGTCAAAAATGTCATTAGTAAGCGACAAGTGCAGCGGTGGTTTGAACGATTTCGTGCGGGAAACCCAAGCTTGAAGACCAGCCTCGTACAGGTCGACCGACAGAGCTTGACGACGAACTCCTGCAGGCTACTGAAGAAGAAAATTCTATTGTAACAGTCGAAGAGCTAGCAGAAAACCTTGGATCGACACATTCTACAGTCCACCGACATAACTTATGGGATGACCTGATACATCATTTTGGGACGTTATCTTCTGACCGGCAGAAAGAAAACTCCGCTTAAGACGTCGACCCCGAATCGGGGTCCCCGATTATCGGAAGTGTTGAGAGACGAAGTGAGTAATTTTTACTTCAGTACTTTTTTGTGTTTCCTGTGTATTGTTGCGCCCAATCATTTGAAATATTATTAAATTTTATACGAAAATAGTTCCTATGCAGTTTTGAATTTTAAGCTTCTATTTCTCCGAACAAGATCGCTCTATCAAAAATTGAATGAGAGATTTAGAGATGCTCTGACACGGTTTCTTAACATACCGTTTTCTTAACATACATTCGCCACGGTTTCTTAACCGTTTTGACATATTTAGAAAATATACGAAGGTATCATAAGTACCCATGTATGTTATTTTGTATTAATTTCTCAACTCCAAACTTAACACTTTGTATGTCATATTTTCGATGAATGTAAAACGTCTTGAAAAATGTTCCGCTTCGTAAAACATAACCGAATATTCTAGAAGTTTCTAGTTTTTCACAATTTTCTAAAGAATCAGTTTCAGAAATTGCCTTGAAAATGGTTTCATTTGATTTCCCATGTAAAATAGCCTATAAAAAGTGTACCCGGAAGCCAATAGACGCAAAGTCCAAGGCCCTACAATTTTCCTTACGAATTTTGCCGAAAAACAGTATTCCGCTTGGGTAATAAATTTATATATAAGCCATCGATATTTTCGTAAGGAATGGGGTCTGAAACGTAAACATCTCTCATCGTCACACCCGGATTGCGTGACGTCGTAATAGGGTTTCCTTGCTATGGAGGGAGGGAGGAAACGTGCTAAAATAATACAAGGCATACAAACGGAAACGCGCTAAGATGATGCAGTTCCAGCAATTCGTGAGTTTTATAGATAGTTTAACTAGGGGAATTGAAACACTCTCTCTACACACACACACACACACACACACATATATATACACATTTATGTATATATATATATATACGAGTGTATATTGCGTGAGTTACATTTGATTCATTTCCCTAATGCATTTTTATCTTTGTTCATTCCAAATGAAAGGAACGCGTTGGCCTGCATATTTCATGATAAATCCTCGTTTTGCAGATTAAAAGAAACAACATAATTAAAATTGTAGCTCCTTTTCGTGCAAGTAGTCCATTACCTTCAACATACGCAGATTAATCGAGTCTTCTTCCCATTTAATCTTTACTCAACCACTGGCAAGCCATTATTTGGAAGAACAATTTACTCATTGTTGGATTCATTAGAGTTTAATAGTTGTTCTGGAGTAATATGTCTCACTCTCTCAAGGTTTAAAAGAAGGCTTTTGAGTGATCATTTTTATATTTTAGTTTGATTAGAGGTTTTGGTAGTTGGGAAACAAAACTTCTAGGTGTTATTGCATTTAAAGTTGTTTGATCTTTCACGTAAAAATACCTACAATATGATTACCTCACATCTAATTCACGCAAAACAGCAAAATAACACGTATTGCTTTATCCAAAAGTTACCCCTTTTCAAGATAATTAATAGGGGGGAAAAATGTAAATTTTAGTCATTGGCTCTTACCATCTGGTAATACAAAAACGATATAAACTTTCAGCTCAAATGCTAGAAAGAAAAAAACAAATCCTAAGCAACAGTGCCTTTTTGTTTAAAAAAAAAAGGACCTGAAGTATTAAATATCTTGAAAAAGGGGAACTTTTGGATAAGGCCATATGGGGTTAAAATTGTCTGTTTTGGCCAAACCTGTCACCACATCGCTATGGATGTGGGTCGACTTACCAGTAGCCATATATATATATATATATATATATATATATATATATATATATATATATATCCCGAACTTGAAAAAAATTCGCCTTTCCTCAAAATCTGTTGGTTAATGAGTTTGATTATTCGTTTCATATAAAGAATTTTTGTGCCATATGTCTTCAAAAGCTAACCATTTTTGGGGACAGTGGAGCGCTAACGGAAGATATATTATTTCTTGACGAACGTTTTTTCAATAATGGAGTGTCGACATTTCCACTTCCCAATTAGTACGTCGGGTGAACGCCATATTCCCTATGAGGATGGAAGATTCACGCCAAAAGCAGAACATTTCAGGTATTTTTTATTTTACTTCTGAATTTCAAAGTCTCATGGGACTTGGTCGAAGTCCCTATTGATATAGAATGAAAAACAAGCATTTTTTTCCATCGAAGTCAATGCATTACCGCTCGGTTTCGTTTATCCGACCCTCGGGTTATCTGAAACCATCATTAATCCAAACACAGGAAGTTTCTGCTAGACTTCAGGCCGTGTTCCTATCCACTCTTCAGCTCACCTGACATTTTAAATCATTTTTGTGAAAGTTTACTGGTGTTCATGAATAATATTTGTTTATGCCTGAATTATAACAAAATTTTTTTAGGTGTATTCCAGGCTATCTATAGGTTGTCACCCTTCATGAACATCAATAGTGGAGAACGGTTTCTGAGATTATAAATCTCAAGCTGCTACTGTCGAACTCGAATCTCTCGCTAGAGGCAAACGGAGAACCTTCATAACGTGTAATAATGAATGTTTGTATAGTTCTTTTAAATTCAAAAGAAATTTTTGGCCGTGGAGGTTAACCAGTGTGGACATAGTCGACAAAGATAATAATAAGCTATTAAATTCACATCAGTTCAAAAAAGAAGCAGAAGCAAACTATTTTGAATCACTTCCCGCAAGCTTGACTTTTATAGTTTTATCCAGGGATCGAAGCAGATATTTTTTTTAATCGAAAAAGTTAAAATTATACTGTTAAAAAACCCTTTATTTTATAAGTTAAAAAATAAGTGTTAAAATAAATTTTAAGAGTAAAAGTTATTTAGGATCTCCTAAAATTAAGTACATGAAAATAAAAGTTTAAGCAATACTTTTATATTTTTCAATGTGAAATAGTCGTTTTCAGTATTTTAATCAAGAATTTCAACAATACCTGGAATACTGGAAATAAAAAAAAAAAAAAAAAATACGCACTTCGATACCTATATTAACTAGCACTTATCCTACACATCCCAGCCCAGCCACTCAAGTAAGTGTTGAAAGAGCCTTTTTTACCCTAAAGTATATATATATATATATATATATATATAAAATTGGAATATAATTTAAATTCCACCGAATTACAACATAAATTATTATTGAAATTTAATTAAATCTTCAAAATAAGTGAAATGTTTTTTGTTTAAACATTTATTTTTGTTTATTTACTAAAAATCCACTTTCAAATCGATATACGTATTTATGCGTTCTTGAATAAAACACCAATATATTTTTGTTATTGGGTACGCAAGAACGACGCGCAGAATTAATTATTAGTTATTCTTCCTCACGTTCCACATGCGTCCAATCATGTGTAAGATTTTATTACGGGAAGTGCAAATTTTTAGAAAATCTTTATAGACTTGAGAAGTTGTCACCCACGGTAGTATCACCCCTTAAATATAACGACCACGGTCGCGAAAGGGGAAGGTGATAGATAATTCTAAAGCCTATTGAAGTTTTTACATAATCGATTCAGGCGTAAATTTCACTTGGGCCACTATATTCGAAGAAAATTGGGCTTGGAATTTTGCAAGAGCTGGTTCTGTTCCTTGAAGACAAGTTTCTATATCAAGTCACACCAGATGTATAACAAAACGTAAAAATATGGAAAGATGACGCAGTTCCCTCTAGCCAGACTATTATTAGTAGGCATACTACGGGAAACAATATAACGTAAAATGAAGAAAGAGTGAGACGCTCTTTTTACCAGATACTCCAAGCGTAAAATACATATCTAGCAAATGTGAGGGCAATTCCTTTCTAGTAACGGTGTTTTATTAACGATTTTTTCATTTGATTAATTTTTTCCACCTCCTAAGCTCGAATGCAATAACCTGAAAATGCAGGATGGGTTTGATACTGGCATCTTGCATTTAATGAAATAAATTGAATCGCCTTTTGGTCAGCTCTGTGGAAATGCTGATATTTGTTTCCACGAATTCCATGCCCATGCGTGCAGTGTTGGGCATTACTTGAATAAATTATTATTCGAATGATCATTCGAATAAATTTTTAGTGAATGATGAATAATTCACTGAATTATCTTATTCACACTGTACATCATGAATTATTCACTGAATTATTCGTTATTCATTATTCGTTATTCATCATTCATTATTCATCATTCATTATTATTTATTTCTAGTTGGTCTACTGAATAATCCTACTCAAACACACATATATATATATACATATTTCTGGCTGCCAACATTATAATAAAAATATCATTATTCACTAAAACATGTTTATTCTGATTGATCATTCGAATAATTTTTGAATAAAACATAAATTTCATTCACAGAATAAACGAATAATGAATAAAAGTAAGTATTCTTCATTCATGAATGAAATAATACATTTATTCATTAATCATTATTCATCATTCTGAATAATTTTTGCCCAACACTGCATGCGTGAAACATTCTATGAAACTAAAACAATGCCCGACTAGCTGTAGCTGTATCATCTAAACGCCGTTCTGTATCAAGCTTATCCATTGGGGATTTGGAAATCATAATTGCTTTATTACCTAACAAAAGTTGGATGATTAATTTTATAAACTTGTTTTTTTTTTTTTTTGTAATATCTACTGAATATTTGTGGCGAATGAACGGGTCTCATGCAAAATTCGACAAAGGCTCATTGTTGTTGGGAATAAATCAATCTCTTTCTTCTTCTACTTCCGCTTTACTAAAGAAAGAGGCTATCAAAAACGCCAAAATAGAAACTTTGAATTATATTTTCAATTATTATTTAAACGAACAACCTCATTTAACTCTTAAACAATTTGAAAGTCCGCAGTGACGTAGTGATGGACCCATTTACAGGAACAAAATCGCCCCTTTTAAAAAATTAAAAACTGTTTCCTCCGATGGTCCTATTTTTTTTTTTTTTTTTTTTTTTTTTTTTTTTTTTTTTTTTTTACGGCACATCGACAAATCGTGGCCATTAGCGCCGACGTCCAGGTTGCAGTCAGGAATTTTCTCAGCGAGCCCTGAGATGAGAAAATTCCTGTCGCAGGTGGGGATCGAACCCACCATCTCCCGCTTATGAATCTAGCGCACTAGCCACTAGACCACGGGAGACCCCCCGGATGGTCCTATTGAATACTATATAAGAATCTTTTCCATAGGAAAGTTACAAAACTTTCGAACGGTCTACTTCGATTAAAATGATTTCTCAACCATTTTGACGATATCTAACAAATTTATGTTGTGTTCCTAATTTTAATTTATACGGTCAACATTATAAAGAGAGAGAAAAACCGCTTAAGCCGTAACGTGCCCTCGCACGCCAACAAGTATTTACGACTTTCGTTTTATGCCAACCTTTTTTTATCTGAATATATGTTAATATAAAATGTATACACGATTTAAGTTTTCGTATGTATTTACATCCGTTTAAAATAAGGTTAATATGTGTGATACCTCGTTCTGCCGGGACATACAGCAACATTGTCGAGCGGTAAGCCAGTTCCCCTTTGGCGGGTTAAGAGTGGCTATTCTATTTAAATAGCCATCCAGTTAATCTTTGAAACGACGTTAGTAAATAGTTACATTATTTATAAGCTAGAAGACAAAAAATAAATGAGTATTACGCCATTTAAAGAGGAAATCGTCGATTTTTTTTTTCTTCTTCACAGTGGAGGTCACTTTCCCATTGAAAGATAATTAACGCCTCAAATGCCCAGACATTTATTAAGAAATGCTGTAAATGGTGCACAAAACATGGAAGGCCGAATAACGAAAAAAAAAATTGTGACCATTTGCCCAGCAGGTTTAGGAGCCAAAGTGGTATGTACTCTCTTGTACAGACAAATTTACAAGTGTAATTCTCCTATATATTGTAAATAAATAAAAATTTTACAATAGTTTAGATCTCTAATCCCAAAAAATTAATTATATAAAACAATTCAACAAGATATAAGATACATCACGTAAGTTATTTAGTAGATATAGTAGAAGAAATAATATAAAAAAATGAATAAATAAAACGTAAAAATGGCTAAGCGTATTGACAAACAGACTTTAGGACGGTTACCTCATGGTCCCTAAAGGCTGGAAATACTCGCTGCCGAGAGGTACTGTGACGTAAGGCAATATTTTCATCAACAAATGTTGGGGTGTCCAAGGAAATATCCTTACATTTCTTGAAAATTATCTTTCCCAAAGATCATTCAGAGTGAGGATAAATGCTACATTGTCTGATAGATTCTTGCAGGAAAATGGAGTACCCCTAGGAGGTGTCTTGAGCACCACGCTGTTCAACATTGCTGTTAACTCTGTAACGAAATTTATTCCCAAGGAAGTATCTCACTGTTTGTATGCTGATGACCTCATCATATATCATGCTTACTCAAGCCTTACTTCTGCTCAGTTTCACATACAGCACGCTCTAAAAGTTTTAGAAAAGTCACTTACCACTGGCTTTAAATTCTCAATTGATAAAACTAAATTTATTAATTTTTCTAGGAAAAGAGAAACCCAATCCCCATTATTAATGTTAAATAACATGTCCATAAAGAGCACAGAAAACCTTAAGATTTTAGGTCTTAATTTTGATAAAAAACTAACATGGTTGCCCCATATAAAAGAACTCGTCAATAAGTCCAAAAAATCATTGAACGTATTGAGGATTCTAAGCAATACTACAAGGGGAGCTGACAGATGTATGTTGCTTACTTTTTATCGCTCCTACACCAGGTCTCTTCTGGATTATGGCTGTATTGCATATTCATCTGCCAGTTCAAATTTGCTAAAGCTTTTGAATAGCATTCACCACACAGCTCTCCGAATCGCAACTGGTGCTTTTAGAACAAGTCCTGTTGATAGCCTTTGTGTTGAAGCTGGAGAGCCGCCATTGGAGTATAATCGGTGGTTCATCGGTATGAAATTTCTGCTAAAATGCAAAGCATTAGGTATGCCATGCGTAAATGAATTTATGGAAAATAACTTACTTAACAAATATTTACAAAAAAAACTAGAAACACAAACCCCTAATTATACGCCGCTTGAAAAACCCTAGTGATTCCGCCTTATTACAACATCCAACCTACACTATTTTTTTTTTCTTTTTTTATTAGCTTATTTATTTGAAATCTGTACAAAATTATCAAGTTTGTTGATACAGATATATAATGTAATAAATTGAACAAAACAGTAAAAGTAAAATAAAATAAAAACCATACAAATTTGGAAGGAGCCAACCATTGTTGACACTTCCGCGGCTGCCTAAATAACTATTTCAATTTTACGGAGCACTTTTGACTGGAATGCCTGTATTCTGTTGATGTTGGATGGTTTTGCAGATCCCCAGAGTTCAAGTCCGTATGTCCATATTGGTCGAATGATTGTTTTGTATATCGTTATTTTGTTCTGTATTGATAATTTAGATGAGGGTCCAAGTAGCCGTCTAAGTAGTCCGTATCTTTTGTTCAGTTCTTGTCTTTTCAGTCTCGTGTGAGGGTTCCATGTCAGTCGGCTGTCAAGGTATAATCCTAAATATCGAACCTCGTTGGATACTGGTAGTGGAGTGTTTTTGAGATGTACAGAAGGACATGATCTCCGGTTGAGAGTGAATGTAACCTGCTTACATTTATCTGGGTTGATTTTTACTCTCCACATTTCACTCCAATGTTGAAAAGCGGCAAGATGCTCCTGCAGGTGTTGGGATGCTACTGAGGGATCGGGGGAAGTTGATAGGATGGCAGTATCATCTGCGTAGGTTTTAGAAGGGTTTGGGGGTGCGTGGGAATATCCGCAGTGTAAAGAATGAAAAGGAGAGGACCAATAATACTTCCTTGAGGGACTCCGGCATTTATGGGACAGGTCGGGGAAAGAGTTGTGCCTTGCTTGACTTGGAAGGATCTGTTTGACAGGTAGGATTTGAGGATAAGGAAGTAGGTGTGTGGAAGTATTTGCTTTACTTTGTAAAGTAATCCCGGATGCCAAACCCGATCGAAAACCTACACTAACACTATTCTACAGTTTCCTCCTTGGAGAGTCGATAACTTAAAAATTAATCTTTCATTAACACAATTTACTAAAAACAATCCACTATCTTCCAAATGTTACCAGACGTTTTTTTAAAGCTATTATTAAAGATAACCCGACTTCAATGTACATTTTCACGGACGGATCTAAAACCGACTCCGGGGCAGCCTCAGCAGCACTTGTCGATGTAAACACTTACGGACTTAGACTACATGACATATCTAGCATATATTCTGCTGAGTTACAAGCAATAAACTTAGGCCTTTCTAAAATAGAAAATACAATAGACAATCTGTCAATATTGTTATTTACAGACTCATTAAGTTCTGTACTCTCCCTGGAGGATATTTACAGTACACACCCAATAATTACACTCATCTAGTCTAATATTCACCGATTACATAACCACAACATTACACTTGTGTGGCTACCTGGACATGAAAACATTGACCAAAGCACATTAGTAGACAGCCACGCTAAATTAATGACACAAAAACCAGAAATATACAATGACCTATTGACTTCACAAGACTTGTTTACAACTGCACACACGCATTCTATGGACGACTGGCAACAGAAATGGACAAGGACTGAAAACAAACTGCGTGAAGTAAAACTCTAAGTAAAAGCCTGGCCTCTTAAAAATAATAACCTTTCTAGAAGAGAACAAGTTGTACTGACACGTCTAAGGATTCGTCATTCCCTTCTTACGCACTCCTACTTTATGGAGAGGAAAGAAAGGCCAATATGTCCAGAGTGTAATGAACAGTTGACTATAAAACACATACTGACAGACTGCAGGAAACTAGAGAACTTACTCATCCCACATCACTTACACGACTCACTAACTGAAGGTACTCCATATATTAACACAAAACTCGAACAGCTTAAACGAATTAAAATAATTTCCAGATTATAACCACATACTGACGTAATATATATATATATATATATATATATATATATATATATATATATATATATATGTATATGTATATATATATATGTATATATATATATATATATATATATATATATATATTTTTTAACAGAATCTTTGATTAGTATTGCTTCCCGTCTCATTCTTAAGTTATATTTGTAATATGTTGTTTATATGAACTTATATTGAGTTAATTAATTATTTTATTTTATATTGAGCTAATAATTTAAACTGTGTGAATATGTATATGATAATAAGTATATGTACTGTGATAAGTATATGATTTTGTATTAGATGTTATAATTGCAATATTGGCATTGTATATATGTTATGGTTATATTGGGTGAGTCGCCTTTGTTGCGAGAGCTCATGAATAAATAAATAATCAAAAAATAATCATCTACAAATCTGATAGCCCCCGGCGGTACCTCGTACCGCTTGGGCACGATACGTGTTAAGCTGCAGAATAAAAGGCATAACAACGTTAATGTGACTCATGTGCTAATGTGAACCACAGTACTACTCTTTTATCTTATGGAAAAAATTACGTTGCCATTAGCGGGGGCGAAAGTTTGTCGCACCCTGTAATAATCGGACAGTGACGAGGATGAATTCGAGGAAAGCTCCTCCACTCACTGGAATCTCCCTCCCGGCCCTTTACATCTGCCCCCGCTAGCCGGAATATTCTCTCTTGACTTCGAGGAAAGTTAGCTCCAATCCACGGAATATGCTTCCTACAGTGTTTTCCAGGAGAAATCTATCTACGTCCTCTCTAGGTAGCCGGACTATTCTCCCTTGTCTTCGGGGATACATATCTCCAATCCACGGAATATGCCTTCTACTGCCTTTTCCGGGTGACATTTTTATATCTTCCCCAGGTAGCCAGACTATTCTATCTGGCCTTCAAGGAAAGATAAGTCCAATCCACGGAATATGCCTACTACGGCCTTTTCTAGCCGATCTAGCCCTCTAGGAAGGACACTTCCACCCCTCTGCATGTGCCACCCCTGTGCATTTCTTTTGTGCAATTTCCTATGTAACAGGACTACACCATCTAACCACGAAGAGAGGTACTTCAATTCCTCAAAATGCACAAACCTCAAAGAAATAATGCCGAAGATAACCTCCATTTAGCTTGTTTTAATTCCAAAATTCATTCCTAGTAAACTTCTCCTCCTCATTGATGATATTTATGTGTAGTAAAATAGTGAAGTAAATTTTATTATGAACAGATACAAATAATAGGTGCTTGAGGTATTTACTATAAATTTACTTTAGCGTGGATACAATCCGTCAGCTAAGCGACATCACAAAATATTGTATACACTAAAAAAAAATAAAAATATACGAAATTTGAAGTTATTTTTTTTAAAATAATAAAGTAAAACGAACGTTATTCTTCATAATCAAACTTAAAAGTCATGGCCTCTTTAACATAATGGTATAGTTTTAAATAGTTCTCGTCGTTCAAGTAGTCTAGTAGTTCAAGTAGCTTTCATGTGAGATAATCTGTTTTTCTGAAAGATGATTACCCTTATCTCGGATAGGATTGGACAAACAGCTAGGAAATGGATGATATCTTCGGGATAGTTCATATTTCAAAAAGGGCACTTTCATCAGAACTCCAAGGCTTACTGGATATGTATTTATATATCCTACATAAATAATAGAAGGTAATATGCAAAGCTTTTTATTAGGATTTTATGGATACCCGGTAAGAATACTCTGTTTGTGTGACTTAGACTTTTTAATAATTTGGAGAACGTTAGACTACTTATTCATTTACGACGAGCTCTTAAATATATAAATACAAATCAATTTTGAACGGGCCACAACAGACATGTTATTTGCGAACTTCTTATAAGCCCATTGCATAGGCGTATATAGGAAATAATTTGGGGGGGGGGGGAGGGCTGGGACCATTTCCAGGATATGGAATACTAACAATCTAGAACTTGGAATAATTATAGACAACTAAGACGCTATTATACCCAAAATAAAATATTTTTGTGAACTGAATGACCTTATTTAATTTTTAAGGGGTTTATGACACATTTTTACCGATTAAATAAAAATTTCGGGGGGGGGGCTGCAGACGCCGTTATATACGCCCACGACTCATTGTCACCTTGATATAACCTTGTCTATATACGATTGTATTATTATTTTTTCCGTTATTTATATCAAGTTATATAAATAACTCGAATATAAATGTTCCCTTTAATTCTTCATTCCAATTTATTGGTCGTCTGCTGAAATTCTCTCATCAAAGTTATGCTTCCACGTAGTATCATTTTATACGAAGCAGTCCAGAGATGGAGCTTATATTTAATGATTTTATTATACTGAATTCTTTTTTTTAAATATTTGTACTATTTTCCTCCTTGAGGGAATATATATATATATATATATATATATATATATATATGTGTATATATATATATATATATATATATATATATATATATATAAGTGAGTGTATGTATAACTGTCTTAAATAGTTATGGGGTCGTGTGCCGATACTGACTGTTAAATATTTGTTCAATACTTAAAATGTTAGTTCAAGGTTCTTGAGCAGCCGACGAAGTGGCAAGGCGAGAGACAGACACCTGTTAAACCAGGGCTAAAAGGAAGGTAGGCACCTGTTGAGTATAGACCTGGCCAGAAATCAGACACCTGTAACCATTGCATGTAGTTAGGCAACAGTACCCATTGCATAGCCATCGCATGTAGTATGAAGTTTAAAGTGCGCAAATTGCTAAGGATCCCTGTCTAAGGCTGTTAAGTGTGGGTAGAAAATAGGATGTGGTCGACTTTAATGCACAGGGTTACTAGATTTCTATGGTATATGCAACCGTATCTGGAATACCAGACTACCTGTAGGGTCACGGAAAAAATAGAATTTCTTGAATCCGTTTATTCCAGAGAACATTGTATACATGTTCAGTCCCGTAACAGGCCCCCATAATTAAAGGTACCCATAATTAATTAAAGGCTGGGTGAGCCTAGGGACGATCTGGGACCCCAAATCCAACCCTCGAACGGCAGCACTAGAAGAAAAAATCTTTAGTGCGCGCTCGGGTTTTGAACCTGGTCCTCCAGTTCATTAGTCGAGTGCTCTACCACTGAGCTAACCTCGTCCCCTTGTATACATATAATGCACATAAAACGTTTTCAAACTCTGTATAATTCGTTATTGGTGGGTCGATTTTTATAGTTTATTTTCTACGAAATGGCAATGAGTACATTCGTAAATAACTCATCTTACACAAACATTTCTGCTTAAGTGACTAACTAGCATCTTAATAAGAATTAACAATTTTAATGGAATTAAATTTAAGGGGCTAAATTCCTGATAAAAATAGGAAAGATCATTAGCGTAATGTCCAAGGAATTTTTATAAGGTGAATAGGTGAAGGAGTCACAGCACGTGCTCGCTGACAGTGGCTAATCCACAGCAATCCTTCCTCTTCCTACTCCCAGGAAAATCTTTTCATTTCATTACTGTAATCTGGGAAGGGCGACAAATCGGCTGCTCGCACGGTGCCCATTAATACTAATTCCATCCCTTTTGCTTCCCCGGTCTTCCTACATTCTCTCTATACCTTCCTACCCTTTACTATTTTTGCAGACCGCTTATTTTTTTTAACTAACTTTTCTACGCTGCTTCTCTATATTTTTTTCTAATCTATATACCCGTCGAAACCGGTATATTGCCGTAGAACCTGGTCCTTATTATTCATCTTTTCTCCTTTCCTACTTTCGTTACATGCCTTCTCACCCCCTTTTCTAGTAGCATTCCTAATAAGTTTCTTTAGCTACTCTCATCACCCTCTTTCCCAACCTCTCTGTATCCTGTGTTTGCCTACCTGAATTATCTGTTCCCCAATTTATTGTGCACAATATCCTTCGTTTCTTTTTAACAAGGATAGATTTCAATTTGGGGGCGAGGTTAGCTCAGTGGTAGAGCACTGGACTAATAAGTTGGAGGACCTGAGTTCAAATCCCGAGCAAACACTAAAAATTCTTTCTTCTAGTGTCTTCGCTCATGGGTTGAATTCGGCCTCCCTGACCGCCCCTAGGCCAACCCTGCCTTTAATTAATTTATTAATGGGTACCTTGGGTGCTAATGACTATAGCAGTCGAAGCAGCCAAGGGGAAAATCAGGCGGCCAGAGCATAGTACTGACCAGACTATCTCCCTTGTGTGCCGTATGGTCATGAATCAGATACCTCTATAGTATCTGCCCCTCTGGGCCCTCATGGCCTGTTAAGGGGCTGATTTCTTTTGTTTTTTTTAGAATTCAATTTGTTTTGTTTGTTGTCGAAACCAGAGCAAATATCCACCACTGCGGAGTTCTTAAAATTAAAAAAAAAAAAAAAAAAAACAGGGAAGAGCTGTTGTTATTGGCGCTCTTCCTAGGCCAATTGCTTATCAACTCCGAGGTGCGGTAGTCACAAATCTTTACAAAAGCAGTGGTTTTTAAAATGCGTGGAATGTTTTCTTCGCTGGTGGGATTTTCAGTAATTTAATCAACTTTGTAAATATATGACATTTTTTTAATGCTCTCATACAATATCATTCCCAATAACAATTAGACAACCCTAGTTCTACCTTCATTAGTCACCTCCATTTATATAAAATTATTATATTTTGCATTCAAATTATACTAACTATTTCCGTAACAAGCACAAATTTGAAATATATGAGTTACAAACTTCGTATATTACTGCTTAAGAAAACGGCCAGTGTTAAACTCATAATGACAAGTCATGGATACAATGTAAATTTTATCCGAATATTTCCTTTATATAATGGAAGATATTAAAGATGTCTGAAGAAAGGCTAATGAGGTACTCTGTCTCCTTCACGTTCTATTCATTTCATTATGTATTCAGCAATGGCCCGGAATATGAAGAAACTTGTAAAATCCTCATTAAAAAACGATAACAGGTTCTTGCTAAGATAAATATCTAAGAACCTGTGAAACCATTTTACTCTAGATGTTCTGTGGTTTATAAAAACTAAAAATAAAAGACAGAAAAATGTATCCTTTTGAATAAAACAAAGTATTTTCAGTTCATTAATAACAATATATTTATTTAAGTCAGTTTTGGACTGTTTTCCTTATGCACAGATGGGATTTTTTTTCAGATCCCCCAACATCGATACGATCAAGGGGAGGCAACAATCGATACTAGAGACACATATGTGCCAGGTTGATATTGTTTATTGTAAATTTAGAGAAGTTTTATTTTTTAGCTCTCAAGTGTTGAAGTATTTTTATTTCGCATTATATTTTAAAAAAATTAGATTTAATGTTTTATTATTTTTCCTGTTGTTTCTCAAGAGCTGAATACATGCACTGCATACACTAAAAAAAATAGGCAATTTATATTCACCAGGAAAACGGATATTTCACAAAATACAAGGTGCGTCGTTTATATATATATATATATATATATATATATATATATATATATATATATATATGCCTGTTTGTGAGTGTATATTCATATATAAATCGAGTGTTGTAATGTTGGGCATTGTGCTGCAGCTGGGCAGAAATACTCTTAACAGGCTATGAATAAACACTAAAGGAAACGTTCGGAGGGCTAGTTTTCCATCACCGCAAAGCAGTCCCTGAAACAAAATTTGCTCTAGTTGAAGCTCTTGTTTTTATTATTTTTTATGAACAATTGTTTTTATTAGTATGTATCTTTCGTTCCTATTGTTAGTAAAACTCGCTTCTGACGTCAAATAGATGACGCAATCCGAAAGTAGTGACGAGAACTGTCAACGTTTCATAACACATAAGTCAATTCGCGCGATAACAAATAATAGCGCTTACTGTCTTCAATACGCTTACAGGTAAACTTTTTATTAGTGTTTTGACTGGGTTATTGAAAAGGCGAAATTTTCATCCAAACATATGGGATAAAAAGAAACATTTGGGGACCCAAAAACGTTCCCTTGACTTCAATGATTTTTCACATTTCCCGCTTTGAACAATACCTGTATGTATGCATTTCGGTAACGTTTGGATTATCATTATTATAAATGGAACTACGACGTATTGCTATAAATGTAAATGATACTGTGAATTCTGATCCGGAATGAGGATATATTTTCCACAGCTTTTTTTTTTTTTTTTTTTTTACTAAACGCATCGTCTGTTATAAAGATTACATAAAATTTAATGCAGTCATATGTACGAAATAAAAAAAACAAAAAAAAAAACATTAAAATTGGTTGAAGATTTTTCGTGAATAATTTATATTACCATCCAAAATCGTAAAGTTCAAGGAGCAGGTTTCCGGTGCCTCAAAAATGGGTACGTACATTCCTTGGGAAAATTTAAAGATTTTGACTCATTGGAGATATATCAGTTTATATGGTTATGTTCATGTAATGATGTGTCCATGTAATGCATAATTATATTATATAATACGTCTATGTAGGTGGCGCTATCATGCAGTTTCAGTTTCAATTAACTCTTCCTTTGTTGGACAGCCCTGTCTCAATCTGCTGCTCTGATAGTGTTCACTACTGACAGTCAGTCTATCTACATCTCCATGAATACCTGTCTCTACCCCTTATCTGCCTTCATATTAAAAACAATTTAGGAATTATAACTTTAATAAAAATGTATCATACTTATTGTTACTTTCAAAATACATTGTTAAACTCTTTTCTTCTGTATTCAACCCCGGTAGCCGTGAGTGTTAAGGCGTGAGCACTTAACACTACGTGCCAATGGTCGTAGGTTCGATTCACACTATAGGGTGGTGGCTTTTTCTTTAGAAAAAAGAAAAGGCATCTGCCCTATCCTGGCTAGAAAAGGGTGGTAACCTATAGATAAACCGTCCCAAAATTCGTAGTTAATAATAATATACGTTAAAATTTAAATTAAATTAATTCTGTATTCAACAAATCTATTCACAGAAATAGCGTAAAATGATAAATTGAATTTACAAAAGTATTTTTAACGGGAAAAAAAGAAACAAGAAGAAGAATGTAGTATATATTCAAATCAATAAATATATGTTATTTTTTAATATCTTGTTGTAAAAAGACCCCATGAAAACAACAAGCTTTTGAATAAATAAGCGTTACGGTTTTGTTCAAACGAATTCCGCCTAAAAAGCTATGTTCCGGTGGACGGATTCTGCTGTTTAACGAACCGGACCTTTTGAATCACCTAAAGTATTTTTGTACCAAATTTCATCAAAATCGATCCAAGGCCAGCTATAGCGTGAACATACATACATATATATATATATATATATATATATATATATATATATATATATATATATATTTCATTTTAAATTCCTTCGCTGGGGTTGAAATGATTGCTAGGTGGAATTCCCACCTTCTCTCTCCAGCGGTGTTCGTGTTCTCCATAGTGCAATTTTTCGCTGGTCTCCTCTCCGGCTTCCTCAGACTTACTTCATCCATCCTTGGTAGTCCTTGGTGGGGGAATGAGATTTTTCTTGATTAATTCACGTCTGTATACCGGGTCGAATTCAAAAATAGTATTTACTACACGGTTCCGATATTATGATGATGAGCAGATCCGAAGCAAGAATTTATATGATAGGAAGCAGATCCCTGGTTGCAGTTAGGGCTATAAGGAGCTGATCCATGGCAACAACTTGTTTGAAAAGAAGCCGATATCTTGCAACAATTGATATGCCAATGAGCAGGTTCATGGCAATAATTAATATAATAACAAGCAGATCCATGGCAACAATTAATATAATATAGAGCTGATCCATGGTAATAATTAATATGATGAGGAGCAGATTCATAACAAAAATGTATATGATAAGAAGCCGATTTGTTGCAAAAATTGATATGCCTCGAAGCAGGTCCATGGCAATAATTAACATGACAAGGAGCTGATCCATGGCAACAATTTATATGATAAGGAGTCGATGTCTTGCAACAATTAATATGCCAAAGAGCAGGTCCACGGTAATAATTAATATGATAAGGAGCAGATCCATGGCAACAACTTATTTGATAAGAACCCGATATATTGCAAGAATTGATATGCCAAGGAATAGATGCATGGTTATAATTAATATCATAAGGAGCAGATCCATGGCAACAATTTATATGATAAAAGGCAGATCCCTGGCTACAATTAATATCATAAGGAGCTGACCCATGGTAATAATTAATATGATAAGAAGCAGATTCATGACAAAAATGTATATGATAAGAAGCAGATTCATGACAAAAATGTATATGATAAGAAGCCGATTTGAAACATTGATATGCCTAGAAGTAGGTCTATGGTAATAATTAATATGATAAGGAGCAGATCTGCATTGATACTTGATACGGTAACATGCAAGCTACAGGTTTTTTTTTTCATTTAAACGTGGATAAAAGATTTCATGAGAAAATTGAGATATGTCATGGTACCTTCGAATCAAACTTTTGAATTTATGTATATAATCTTCGCCTATATGACATTAAACTGACACGGAGCAGTGTAAATGCTATGGGTAGATTTGACTTTCAAATTAACATTTGATGATTTAGTGTAATATGTTCCACGTATTTCAATGTTCTCTAATATGTTAACCTTTATGGACTATGGCAACGTTACATTTCGAAACAAAGTTTTAGCTGAATTCCCCCTTGCAACTTATAAACCACGACTAAAAATTTCTCAATTTCACAAACACTACGTTCAAAAATTAGTATTCTTACGTCAATATTTAGTTCATAAATTTTTGTTTCAAATATTTCTTTTGTAGGAAAATTTAACTCGCCCATTTAAATAGCACTAGCCTGACATGTTAATTTAGCATTAACTTGCTGATATGAAGCCCGGTTTCCTAATTAATATGATAGCCGCGCGTTGAACATGGGGCATTGAGTTGAAATTCCAGCCTGGCGAGTTTATTTTTCTAAGAAATAAATATTTAAAAATGAAGTCACTAACGACGTATTCCTCCGTGAATAATAAAATTATCAATTTATATATGTTTAAATATAAATATATATTTGAGGCTCCTTTTTAGTAACAAAAATTCGAAAAGAAGCAATTTAGTGGCGGAAGGGGCATCTTTAACTAGAATGTACAATTTATAAGAGGATATATCAATTTAGTTTGTATTTAATAACTATTTTTGTTAGCTATTATTAATGATTGTTCTTCATTGCATTTGGATTAATAAAGAGGACTTTACTTTACAAAAGAAAATTAATTTGACCGTTAATTAATAATTGAAGTATGTAACTGATTGAAATGAATATTCTGTAAAATTGAAGTGTACGCTCAAGGACCAAGCACTTGGAACTTGGACTCAAAGGGCAGTTACATGATATTTTACTGCGTTAATTTCCTTTCGTACGAAATATAGACGATTTAAATGAACTTTATATCAAATGTCACAAGTATTTTAGGCTTTTATAAAAATAATGTAATGGATTCCTTTTCTGAAGTGCAAATTCAACTGATGTATATAAATTTTAAAATTAAATCAATAGAAGCAGTTATTGGTAGGTTTTGATGATTTGTGAAAAATATAAAATAAAATCTCAAAGAGGAGGAAGATTTAAGGCGCCACAACAGTCGGTATCCTAAGCGGAAATTACTCCGTGAAGTGTCCCAACGTTCCCTCTTGCAAACACTATAACAATGTTTCTCATTTTTTGTTCTTGTTTTACTAAAGTATTCATTTTAATATTAAATGCAATTTACAAAAAACCAACAATCAATTAAAAAGTTAGGTAAACAGAGACAAAAACCTATTGAAAAGAACAAAATTAACAATGTCGAAGTTTTAAGGACTTATTTCTCCGATGTTCATTGGCATACCGAAAACTACATTAGAACCTTCTTGGTGGAGGATTTAAGTAAGCTTTTGAATGACTATCTTCCACCTTAACACGATTTCCCAACCGTTTTCGAGATCTTCTAGAAGATATACCAAGATCCGAAAACTTTTCAAGTATATGAATAATTTTTTTCTTCTAATACTTCCTTACCCCAAACGCAACCAAAATTTTTTTTTCGTTTTTAACGGCGCATTTCATTTATTATTAAAACGCATTTTATTATTAAATCGATTCATTTATTATTAAAACGCACTCTTACAGCGAATCACTGCATATGCGTGTTCGATTTGTGCTACAGGTTGAGTTTTTTTATATCGCTGAAAAGGTTCCCCTAATCCTCCATGGTTTGATGAGTGTCAAACATCTGGAATAAGTTTCAATCAATTGTTACTGAATACCCAAACGGAAAACTAGTTTAGAAAAGTATATGTATTAATGTTTCTCGTAAACGACATCAGATGTCGCTTTAAAAATGGCTTCATTCGTTTCACTACCTTAAGGGGTCTATTTATAAAATGAGTACCTGCAAGCACAAGAAAAGGTACCGTGAAATGGGGTCACATTAGTACAGTGTGGTGAAATTTGTACCATGTTCCGATGGATAAATTCTGCTCGTTAACAAACTCGACCTTCTAAATTAGACCAAAGATTTTTGTACCAAATTTTATCAAAATCGGACTATTTTCGATCCTGTTAGAGAGCGAACGTCTAAAATATATATATATATATATATATATATATATATATATATATATATATATATATATAAATAAATAAATTTGAACCACCTTTATTTTCTTGATCTATGGCATATGTAGGCAACAACATCTGTAAGATTTGATCAGCCTGCGAGACATTTTGAAAACCCCAATTAAAAAAAAATAATATTACTCTAATTTCTCACACTTATTCCAAATGAGAAAGATCGAGTGAGTTGTGGTTTGTCGCTTGCTCCTGCGGATTCAAGTGATCTAGTGTCTCATTAATTTCGTGTCACTATTTAACTTTCGTAGTTTGTAATAATTCCAAATTTCAGGATTTAATTATTATATTATACCTATTTTATTCATTTTATTTTGTTATTTTAATAAATTTAATTACAGTAACATTGTCGCATTATTTAATGTCTGACATCTATCGCTAAAAATTATGAAAACTACTTTAAAATCCGATGTTATTTTATTGAGAACCATCTACGCGGCCCGCGAACGTATGTGCACAATAAAGTTTGGCACATGTCAAAGGTTGTCCATACCTGATCTATGGTTTCTGAAAAGTGAAATTTTCTAGTTGGCACATCCGGATTGCGTCAAGACGCCGACCTCTTAAGCAGGTTTTCTCCCTTTGGAGGGAGCGAGGAACGCGATGAAAATGAGTGAAAAACGTTTCAAATCTATACACCGTTTCAGTTTTAAAAGATAAAATTCTAGTTTTGCCCAATTTTCTCCCAAACTGTTGAAGATATCACCTTGAAGGTGATCTTGTTAGATGCCCCACGTCAATGTACCAAGCAAGCAACACCTGCAAGCCTATTGACGCATTTTTCTATTCGCGAAATACCGGTAGGCGGGTTCTGCTGGTTAACAAACTTTCAAACAATTGAAAGATTAGTTAACAAAATCTTTCATTTTGGAGAAACTGTTTTCGTTTACTCTGCCTGAAATTTATTTGGAATTAAGAGTTACTAAGAAATAATAAAACATTAATGAGAAGTTGAGATTTAAGAAGAAATATTTTTCTAAGATGACGTTCTTATGATCGTAATAACAAACATTGTATGAATCAGCATAGTAAGTATTGTAAAACGTCATTTATAACCTGCACATAGGAAGATAGAAATCACAGTACAAATGATAGGAAGAAACTTTAATAGTGCAACTTAATGGAAAATTAGATTACATCCTAAAAAAGTCATTTCTTGAAAACAGATAAACACTTTCATATGCAGTTTTAAGCGCATTATGATAGAATAGAAAGCAATATAATTTTATATATCATCACTTCACTCGCCGCAGCATAATGATTGCCTCATTGTAAAAGCCACTTTTAAGGAATCTTGTGGTCGCCGTAAAAGTGATTCCTTACTCTATAACGAATTCCAAAGGAATTCAGCTATATCTAAGAAAGCATTTTTTGAAAAAAAATCATTATTGATTTATATATATATATATATATATATATATATATATATATATATATATATATATATATATATATATATATATATATATGTTTGTGTGTGTTTTTATTTTGTGCTACATATTCCAATACACAATGTATATAACATGTATTTTTTTTAATTTAATTTGTTTTTTTTTTGAAATAGTAAATTAATGATTGAACATTATATTAAATAGATTTTAAATAAATTTAAATAATGAAAAAATTGAATATACATAAAATAAATATTTCAACCATTCTTGGGGTATCAATTATCGGTACATTTTTTTCCAATATAAATTAAGTAAGTAACTTAAGGAACATTTAAACTATTGTAAATTAAAATGCTAGAAATTATTTCAAATCATTTTCAAATTAACTTTCCTTTATTCTTAGGGATAGAATATCTAAATTTTCTCGTCGCCAGAGAAAATGATATTCAAAAATAAAATCAAGTTGATAAGGATGGTTCAGAAGATTTCCAAAAGATTTTCTTTATACTACTCACTATAATATCACGTACTTGGCTATAGATATACAGTATTGAAATTCGTCCTAAATCGCATATCCTATTAAATCATTCTAAGTAATTATTCAGCTTCGGATTCAAAATATTATTTTTGTGAAAGATGTATTTTCAATTGGAAAAAGAGTTTTCCGAAAAGTTTTTCCGGAATATTTTTCTTCCCCTCCTGGGTTAATTCTTACTTGTATGTTACTCCTTCAGAAACATTCTCAAACCTCTTGGATGTTTTTTCTTCTAATATTGGTCTCTTCTAGCCAAATGTAATGAATTATTATTTGTAAAATAATTTTAACATTTAGAGCTTTGCAAATACATATTGGTCCCTTCATGTCACTCTAAGGAATTGAAAGGCTTTTTATTTGAAGTAAATTTAATGAATTTGTGGAGGCCCGGTAGCCGTAAGTGTTAAGGTGTGAGCACTTAACTCTCCGTGCCAAGGGCCGTGGGTTCGATTCCCACTAGGGGTGGTGGCTTTTCATTGTAAAAAAGAAAAGGCATCAGCCCTATCCTGGCTAGACCTATAGATAGCCCGTCCTAAAATATGAGTTCATTATAATGGACGTTAAAATTTAAATAAATAAATAATGAATTTGGAAGCGTTGATCGTCAGGGTTTCGGTCAGTGTATTAAGTTCGCTCACTGACCGAAACCCCGACGATCAACGCTTCCTACTTCCGAACGGTCGACCATATCTTCTCAATTAAATAATGAATTTGTTTTTGTAGATTAAAAATATCAAATTTTAAAAATGTTCGATTTAAAAAAAATGTTATAAAATTTTTAAAAAAATTGTTTTTAAAAATATCGAATTAATATTTGAACGGTTAATTTTCAATTTTTAACCTGAAAATCTTATACCTTCTTAAACTCATCAAAATAAAGTAGCATAACTAGATATGATGGCAGCCCCCAAAGGGTTATGCATCAGATTGTAGAATTTATTCTATAAGTATGAAATGTGTATAGGACTGGTTGACGGGATGTGTGGATGAGGAGACGTACCGTGCGAGACGAGGTAGAGAGAAGCGAACAGAAGTACAACCAGGTTGAGTGCCATCGCTGAAGTGAAGGATTCAAGTGAGTGAGGGAAGGTAGGGGTGGCCTAGGTGGGGGTTTGAGGAGGTTAGGTAGGGGAAGTGTTGTGGGTGGGGGAGTGTGGAGGTTAGGGGTGGTGTTTCCTCAACCCAACAGGGGCCTCTACTTAATCCGCTAGAGTAGGCTTCATCGCCGCATCTCCTTTAGCCTATCTTCGAGGCCTTTTAGACCTTTACCTTTTCTTAATATTTGCATCCTGGCTAAACCTTGCATCGCTAATTTTTGGGCTCAGGGCAATTGAACCTCCTGGAGCCGACATCAGAAACAAACGCACAACAGTGCGAAAAGTCCGACTCGCAGGAACTGCAGCATCTTAGCGCGGTTCCGATCATGTCCCTAGTGCCATTTGATAAGCTTAGAAAAGAAATAAACTTATTTTTTTTTATATATCTCGTGAAAATTGTCAAAATCCTATCGAACATCTCGAATAAAAATGATATTAAGGCGTCAGGCACACCGACAGTAGCTAACTTTTACACAGAAGCGGAAATTACAGAATCTGGCTCTCATTCTAAAGCAAAGCTCTATAAATCAATACAAAATATGCCTAATAAAGCCTTTCTAGAGGATACAGAAGCATGGGCGTATATGAGGGGGGGCTGAGGGGGCTGCAGCCCCTCCCGAAATTTTGAATTGATGATAAAAATTTCTCGTAAAACCCTTAAAAATAAATTAAATAAGATCACTTAGTTCATAAAACATATTTTATTTTACGTGTAATAGCGTTTTAGTTGCCTAAAACTATTCCAAGCTCTAAATATTTAGTATTCCATACCCTGGAAATGGTCTCAGCCCCCCCCCCCCCCCCGAAATTGTTTTTATATACGCCCATGTACAGAAGGATCAAGAAGAAGTACACAAGATTGAGTAGAATACCCTGCCTAATATAGCCTATATAGAATAACATGCCGAATAAAACCTATCTAGTAAATACACAAGGACAAATAAAAGTCTTGACGAATAACAAGTCAAGAAAAAAACCTTTATTTAACAAAATAAAACAAAGTTTAGTTGCCCAACTACAATAGAATAATATACCTAATTAAGTCTATGGAGTAGACACAAATGGACCAAAAACAAGTCTTGTGGAATATTGTTTTTTTTTTCTAATTAAATACTTTTTATCAATATTTAGTATATAACCTTTGTTGAAAACTATTGATTGCTAATTGATGAATCGGTTTACAACTAAGTAGTCTTTATGAATATTTAGTATATAACCTATGTTTGGATCTGAGTTTTTGGGGTGCTCTCCGCCTAGGCTTTGTATTTGTGTCGGCAGATACCTGGGGTATATTTACAGCTCTTGAGGATTAACTCTTAGCAGGTAAATTTCCTGCGGCCCCCTTGTTTCTACGGGCATTGAACCGCCATATTCGCTCATAGTATCGAACCGTTGTGAAGTTTATTTTTTGGATTTAGGACTTAATATACATATGTAGACTAAATCATAGCAAGAAGTAATCCTCCGTCGTCGGTTCTTAACTATGTAGACTCGCTAATGTTATCCAATCTTAGACACATCGTATTTAAAATCCACAGCAAAAACACGACATTTCATCAGAATCCCCTGCTAAATAAAACATATATAGTATAATATGCCAAATAAAGCCTATCTAGTGGATAAAAATAGAGGAAAAAAGCCGTTCGTGGTGGTAGAAAATCTTAAAAGTATTTCGCTCAGAAATCTCCGAAATATTGTCACTAATTTTACGTATCCTGTTTTATAGCCAAATAGATTTATATTCTATAATCAATAAGAAAAACCTACTAACAATAAAAAACTATGGGTAACAGATGAAAATAGGGAATACCAAGAATAATTCTTAAGAACGAAATCAACACCAGTACTGTAATCTAGATATTCATACGGCATCTTCGAATTCTAACAAACAAAATATTGATTCTAATTATACGTATCCTGTTTTATTGAGAAATACATTTGACTACTATAAGCAATTAAAAACACTAGGGAATATGTCAAAGAACTCGGAGTAGGAGCCTTGACAGTTTCAAGACATTTGAAGGAAATCGACAAATTCAAAACTGACATTTCATACGGTACAGCCTGATATATTTTTAACAATGAATTGTTTTTCGTATTTTAATTAATCTGTTTTATTGCCAAACACATTATCCAACTTTAAGCAATTAAAAAATAACAAGGAATAAAAACAAACAAAATGAACCGTTCGAATAAACGAAATCAATTACTTCAAAGTTTAAGCACTTATTTCTCCGATTGACATAGCCTAATCAAAAATTGTTTCAGAATGTTTTTTGTAGAACATTTAGTAAGCTTTCGCATGGTGACCCTCCGTTTACCAATATTCCTAACCGTCTTCGAGATATTAGGGAATGTATACGAAGTTCCCAAAACATTTCATGTCTGTTAATAAAATATTTTATTCTAATCCTTCCTTAGCTCCAAACGTAACCAAAATTTTAACATATTAGTGTGTATGAAATTCAAACATGCAGAAAATGTTTCAACTGAATCCCATAATTTTAAGTATCAAAATCAAAGACAAAAAGAACAGTTCGAATAAGCGAAATCAATTACTTTAAAGATTTAGGCACTTATTTCTCCGATTGACATCGCCTAATCAAAACTTTCAATAGAACCTTTTTTGTGGAGCATTTAGAAAGCTTTCTAATGGTATTCTTCCGTTTCCCAAATTCTCAACCTTTTTCGAGATATTAAGGAAAGTATACAAAGTTCCCAAAACTTTTTTATGTCTGTCAATAAAATATTTTATTCTAACCCTTCCTTAACTCCAAACGCAACCAAAATTTCAACATATTAGTTTTAATGAAAGTAGAACATGCAGTAAATGTTTCAACTGAATCCCATGATTCTAAGTACCCAAACCAAAAACGGCATTCAAAAATTATTTTTTCAGTTTTCTCGAAAACGGTTAAAGCTATCGCCTTGAAAATGGTTCCATTCGTTTTCCTAGCCCAAGAAGCCTATAAAAAGAGTACTTACAAGCTTATAAACTCAAAAACGTAAGCGTTACGATTTTTTTTGCGCGAATTTCGCCCCAAACGCCATCTTCCAGTGGGCGGATTTTGCTGGTTAACGAATTTGACCTTTCAAATTGGACGAGGGATTTTTGTACCAAATTTCATCAAAATCGGACCATCAGGGAAGCCAGAAATGAGCGAACAGACAAATATATATATATATATATATATATATATATATATATATAAATAAATATATACATATATATATATATATATATATATATAAATAAATATATACATATATATATATATATATATATATATATATATATATATACAAATTTGAACCACCGTTATTTTCGGTCTCTAGGGGTTCTGAAACGCGAAATTTTCTTGTCGGCAATTCCGGATTGTTTCATTGTATCAACCTTATAAGCGGGGTTCCTCCCTATGGGGGAGGGAGGAACCGCGCTAAAAAAACTACATATTTTATTGCCTAATTGTTCATAAATATGATCATTATATGACGTTGCGCTTTCCCTCACCGTATCTTTGTCCTAATCCGTTCGAATTGCCTTGCTGAAAAAATCATTAATTTTTGGTTGCTTTATTTTAGTTCTTTTTATGCTACTATTGTTTTCGTCCAATGCACCACTCGACTCCCTTTTTCGTTTTAATCTATTACCACAATTCAATTTTGGACTTTCCGTAGTAGATATGTTTTCCAATGTTATGCATTTCCGTGCTATTTGTTCATCATCATCCCTTTTCCTTTTTAAAACATTTTTCTTATCCTCCAAAAAGAATTCATCTAAAAATTTAAAAACTTCCGGGTCAAATTTAAAATTATCGTCGCTCCTATCAACTCCGTGCGTATTCCTTCCACATGATACCTTTTTCTCTCCTCTTTTAATTTCATTGTCTACTACCTCACCAGGATAACAATTTTTTCGAAACATAGACCTTAATCTGTTTTTAATTTCTGGAAAATATTTTGGACTTGTTCTGAGCAGAGCAGTTAAACTTCTATTGTAAACCAGGTTTCTATTAAATATTAAGGGATGACAGGAATAAAAATGAATCATTCTTCCCGAACTTGTCTTTTTTTGTTGCCATTTGAATTCAAGAGTATTTTCCTTTGTCCACATGATTTCCACGTCCAGAAATAAAATCCTATTGCCAATTTGTACCTCTTTAGTAAAGCCTAGATTACTTTTACCATTAAAAATTGCAAATAACCTTTCAATATCGTCCTCATGAAAACATAGCAATAAATCGTCCACATATTTGTACAAAAACTGTATATGTATATTGTATTCTTTAATAATTTCTTCCAGCAAGGAATTCATCACCAAGCCACTGATCATCACCGATATGTGATTCCCCATTTGAACACCATATTTCTGTTTGTAAATTCTGTTATTAAATCTAAAATAACCATCTTTAGTGCACAGCTTTATACCCTCAATAAATAAATTCTTATCCATAATTTTTGAATTATATCTACAAAATTGATTGTAATAGCTGTGATAAATCATATATAGGGGAGTCGGAACAGTTACTTCGAAAACGAATGAAACAGCATGCGCAAAGTATTGATAAAGGAGAGAATAAAACAGCGTTGGCTTATCGTGTTATAAAATATAAACATAGTTTTGATTTTGAAAATATTAGCACATTAGGTAAAGAAAGAAATAGAATGAAAAGAAGAATTAAGGAAACTATCCATATCATAAAAAAATAGAAAGAAAGTGGTAAATAAAAAAAACTGAAATACTACATTTGAACACTATTTTTATTAACTTATCTGAAAAAAAGTAAAAATATGTTTTAATTAGAGGGTGGGGCTGGCGCTAATAGCCAAATAGTTGATGCGCCGTAAAAAAAAATAAAAAAAAATTAGAGGGTGGGAAGATGGTTTTGATTTTTGAGACTATATTTCTTCTTTAAATTAATTTTAAATGTATGACATATCGATTATCGATCAGCTGATTATATTTCGCCATGTTGGATTCTTTCAGACCATGATCAGTCTAGATGTGGCCGTACTGGTGGAAGGTTATCCTCCTCAGATTGAGGCTGTAAGTTTTATATATGTAACGTTTTCCCCTGAAGAGGCAACAAAAACGGTGTGAAACATGTAGGGAGGTAATAAAGTTGGTGAAGTTTTTATTATTTGAACTTTCGCCTAGCACGAAATACGAAGATTAAGGAAAGGGTCAGTTGAAGAATAATTATAATTTATTTTTTTTTCTTCATTTATTTATTTGAACTCTGTACAAATTATTAACAGTACAATGATCAAGTCTGTTGATGCAGATATTATGTACAAGTTGACAAAAACGGTAAAAGTAAAATAAAATAAAAAACATGCATAATATGGAAGAAGACAGCCACTGTTGGCACTTCCAGAGATGTCTTAGTATATATTTTAATGGTCACGATAAGATCAGGTGAGTACATTTTCTCGGGGCCACTGTCTCTTGAGCCGCCTGGGAGGATTGTCTGGATGGGATTGGGATGATAAGGATACCTTCAGGCATCTTCAGGGGACCTTCAGGATAAGGATGGTGAGACAATTTGGAGTGGAATATTTGGAATCGTGTATAATAATAAACACAACCACACTGCTTAAAGCCAGTTTATTAACTAACCTAACTCAGTTATATATAATATAAACAGTTACGGTTTATTAACTAACCTAACTCAGTTATATATAATATAAACAGTTACGGTTTATTAACTAACCTAACTCAGTTATATATAATATAAACACTTACGGTTAATTTGAACAGTTATACATTATGTGTCATAAGAACCTTAAAAATAAATGGAACAAGATCACTTACTTCAGAAAAAATATTTCGTTGTAGCATTTTAGTTGGCCAACTATTCCAAGTTCTAGATTGTCAGTATACCATACCCCCCAAATTCTCCCTCCCCCAAATTATTTCTATATACTCCCATGTATGTAACAACTATAAGGACATTTCAGAAAAGATTCTGAAAAGTTTGAATACATTTTTCCTTAATTTTAGTCCAAAATGTGAAGTATGTTTGTTATTTCCACGTGATAAAACCATCAAGATTAAGAATCTGATGGCGTGGAGTTGATGAAGTCCCCGATTTAAGGGAGTAATGAAGCTGACACTGGAAAAGGCCTATTTATACGACCTGGCAGTATAAAAAATAAGATTGATCGTAAATAGCAAACAGTTTAGTCAAAAAGCAAGCCATAGCACGACAATTAAAAAATACAATGAATTGGCTATGATTCGCATGGACGTGTTTACGATTTATCGACTTTTTGATAATACCAAGTCGAATTGGAGCCTCATACAACACTAATTTTAATTTTATGGGGGCATATTACCGCTACAGAATCGGCCATATCTTGATTAGGACGACAAAGACCGATTCTCCGGCAGTTGTAGGACTTACGAAAACTGAGGAATGGGCTCCGTTTACGCAACTCCTAAAGGGCGGACATATTTTATTTCCAAATCCAATTTTCTAGTAACAGTTACCTTGTGGCAAGAAAAGAAAATCGGAGACCTTAGATGGAATTATATAGTGCAAGAGAGAAAATGAGAAACGACGACATGAGATCTAAGCCGATTGGAGTGGATTACGAGTACATACAAGCTTGGAGCAGATAAAGATTAATGCCTATCTTCATCGTTGCAGCGTACTCTCAGCGAGATTAATCCTGCCGTCTTTCCTTCTCGCTGACCAGCCACAATCTTCTTTAATGTCTTCACACTCCCACAGTGTCAGCCAACATCTAATTGGCCAACACATTACCTTCACTCAGTAAGATTATATCCTATAATTGGGACAAATAACCATGAATAGGAAAATGCGGAAATCGTATTTAGAAACATAATTAATGAAGTATATTAATAATTGAATAACTTCCATAAAGTATGAATGGCAACTTTTACCCAATTATTGACCCTAACACTATCGTATCTGCTCGTAATCAATAGCGCTGAACTCAAGAGGTATTCATAAGTGATATCACACTCGGTAATAAATTTAGTTGACATGGGTCCCCAAAACACTACGAGAAAACTAGTCAAAAGAATAGAGATGAGGAAAAATTCCTTCTTTTTTTATTTAAAAAATAAAGGAATGTCATATATATTAAAAAAATTCCGACTCCCAGGAACTGCAGCATCTTAGCGCGGTTCCGTTCTTATCCCTAGTCTAATTTGGAAAGAATAAAATAGAAGCAGTTATTATTTTGGTTCCACCTGTCTTGAAAGGTCTTTATTTTCGATCTTACCTGGAAGGGTCGGCAAACACTCGAAACGGTCCCGCTAGTTACAAGGTCTTGGAACCTTGGAACTCTATATTTCTAACAATAAATTGTCTTTGTTATTTTACTTAACCGTTTTTATTGTCAAATACATTATCCAACTATAAGCAATTAAAAAATAACAAGGAATAAAACAGACAAAAAGAACCGTTCGAATAAACGAAATCAATTACTTTAAAGATTTAAGCACTTATTTCTCCGATTGACATCGCCTAATTAAAACTTTCTTCAGAACCTTTTTTGTAGGGCATTTAGTTATCTTTCGAATGGTAAGCTTACGTTTCGCAAGATTCTCAACGGTTTTCGAGATACTAACGAAAGTATACAAAGTTACCAAAACTTTTCTTGTCTGTTAATAAAATATTTTATTCTAACCCTTCCTTAACTCCAAACGTAACCAAAATTTCAACATATTAGTTTTAATGAAAGTAGAACATGCAGAAAATGTTTCAACTGAATCCCATAATTCTAAGTACCAAAATCAAAGACAAACAGAACAGTTCGAATAAGGGAAATCAATTACTTTAAAGGTTTATGCACTTATTTCTCCGATTGACATCGCCTAATCAAAACTTTCATTAGAACCATTTTTGTAGAGCATTTAGTAAGCTTTCTAATGGTAATCTTAGGTTTCGCAAGATTCTCAACCTTTTTCGAAATATTAAGGAAAGTATACAAAGTTACCAAAACGTTTTATGTCTGTTAATAAAATATTTTATTCTAACCCTTCCTTAACTCCAAACGTAACAAAAATTTCAACATATTAGTTTTAATGAAAGTAGAACATGCAGAAAATGTTTCAACTGAATCCCATGATTCTAAGTACCCAAACCAAAAACGGTATTCAAAAACTATTTTTCAATTTTCTCGAAAACGGTTAAAGCTATCGCCTTGAAAATGGTTTCATTCGTTTTCCTAGCCCAAGAAGCCTATAAAACGAGTACTTACAAGCTTATAAACTCAAAAACGTAAGCGCTACGATTTTTTTTGCGCGAATTTCGCCCCAAACGCCATCTTCCAGTGGGCGGATTCTGCTGGTTAACGAATTTGACCTTTCAAATTGGACGATGGATTTTTGTACCAAATTTCATCACAATCGGACCATAAGGGAAGCCAAAAATGAGCGAACAGACAATATATATATATATATATATATATATATATATATATATATATATATATATATATATATATATAAAGTCCGACTCGCAGGAACTGCGTCATCTTAGCGCAGTTACATCTCGAAGAAATGGAATAGATTAGCATCACAAATCACAGGAAACTGACAGTAGTCAACTTACACAGAAGCGGATAATTCTTAATCTATCTTCAGTACATAATACAATTATGTACTGAAAACGTACTTACTCTTTGGCTACTGCTTAGAAGGCTCTATTCTAAACAACCAAAAATTCGTTGTGTTATTAATTTCATTGTTTTACTAGCAAATCTAGGCGTGCGCCAGGCCAAGTTCCGGCCTAAGCACACTGTGTGTATATTACAGGAGCTCTTAGAGCCGATTTTTACTCTCTCATAACTTTCAACCTTCTTCTTCTTCTTCTTTATCATCCTCCTTTGTGCCTTTCAGCGTGGAGGTGCCTCGATCCAAGACCGCCAAACATCGCGATCCCGAGCCAGCGCTTTCATGGAGTTCAGACTCTTTCCCTTTTAGCGCGGTTCCTCCCTCCCCCATAGGGAGGAACCCCGCTTATAGGGTTGATACAATGAAACAATCCGGAAGTGCCGACTAGAAAATTTCGCGTTTCAGAACCCCTAGAGACCGAAAATAACGGTGGTTCAAATTTGTATATATATATATATATATATTTGTCTGTTCGCTTATTTCTGGCTTCCCTGATGGTCCGATTTTGATGAAATTTGGTACAAAAATCTGTCGTCCAATTTGAAAGGTCAAGTTCGTTAACCAGCAAAATCCGCCCACTGGAAGATGGCGTTTGGGGCGAAATTCGCGCAGAAAAAATCGTAACGCTTACGTTTTTGAGTTCATAAGCTTGTAAGTACTCTTTTTATAGGCTTATTGGGCTAGAAAAACGAATGAAACCATTTTCAAGGCGATAGCTTTAACCGTTGTCGAGAAAATTGGAAAAATAGTTTTTGAATTCCGTTTTTGGTTTGGGTACTTAGAATCACGGGATTCAGTTGAAACATTATCTGCATGTTCTAATTTCATTAAAACTAATATGTTGAAAGTTATGTTACGTTTGGAGTTAAGGAAGGGTTAGAATAAAATATTTTATGAACAGACCATTAGAATTCATATTTTATGAAGATGACCATTAGAAAGCTCACTAAATGCTCTACAAAAATGGTTCTGATGAAAGTTTTGATTAGGCGATGTCAATCGGAGAAATAAGTGCTTAAAACTTTAAAGTAATTGATTTCGCTTATTCGAACTGTTCTTTTTGTCTGTTTTTTATTCCTTGTTATTTTTAAATTGCTTATAGTCAGATAATGTATTTGACAATAAAACAGATTAAGTAAAATAAGAAGATCAATTTATTGTTAGAAATGTAGCGTTCAAAGAGAGAGATCCCAAGGCTTTCCAAATGCCTCTGAGCGGAGGCCTTTCTGCCCGACTTATGGTATAGCTGACCCATACAGGTAAGATTGTAAATCAGGACCTTTCAAGACTGGTTTGTTTGAGATTTCATTTGGATAGCTGTTTCGCTATTGATCTAAACAAAGTAATAACTGTTTCTATTCTATGCCTTCATAAACACTAGAGATAAGAACGGAACCGCGCTAAGATGACGCAGTTCCTGCGAATCGGACTTTTCCTGTCCAAGCCTGGAAATGTGGTCGATCCAGAGTAATCTCGGCCTTCCTCGTGGACGACGTCCAGTGGGCCGAGCCTCAAAGAACTTTCGCGGATCTCGGTCTTCGCTCATACTGCATACATGCCCAAACCACCTTAGCTGCCTCTTCTCCACTGTTTCCTTCAAGGAAGCTACTCCCACATCACTCCGTATCCTTTCGTTCCTGACTTGGTCTCTCCTTGTCAGACCTGCCACTCTCTGGAGATACTTCATTTCTGCGGCTGTAGCCCTACTCCAATGTTTCTTCAGTGGCACCCAGCTTTCACTTCCATATAGAAGTGTAGGGAGATAGATGGCCTTAAAAATGTGCAGTTTGACGCTGTTTTCCATCTCTCTCTTCCCTACCACAGTGTTACACAGCTGGTAATAAACATTATTAGCTTTTTTTATCCTGTTGGAGAGCTCCGGGTCCATTTTCCCATTCCTGCTGATCACAGTTCCGAGGTATGTATATTCCTCTGCTGTTTCCAATACTTCCCCCTTGCAGCGAACTACAATTTCCTCCTCTTCATGACCAATGTGCATCACCTCTCTTTTCCTTGCATTTATTACCAAGCCCTTCCTTTCTAGTTCCGCTTCCCACTCGGAAACTGCTTGCTGCAAATTTTCATTGGAATCAGCTATGAGAACAATATCGTCCGCAAAGACCAATGCTTGTGCTAGAATTGTCCTCATATTCCACTTTCCTATTACTGTGCGTGTTGTCCTACGTTTGCAAATTTTTAAGATTTCGTCCATGAATATGATGAAAAGGAGAGGGCTAAGGCTATCTCCTTGTTTAACTCCTTTATTCATGGCGAAGGGCCTGGATTCAATTCCATTTAATCTGATTATACCTTTAGGGTCATGATAGGTAGATTTTATAGCGCTTATTAATGCCTTGGCAACCTTTTTAGCAGCTAAGGCTGCCCATAATTCCTCTCTAGGAACTGAATCAAATGCTGCTTTAATGTCTAGGAATGCGAGGTATATACTCTTCCCTCTGTCCCATGACTTCTCGATAATAGTCCTGAGCGAGAAAATGTGATCTTGGGTCTGGCGGTGGGGTCTGAATGCAGCCTGCTCCTCTTCTAACTGGCCTTCCACAATTTCCCTGAGCTTCCTTTCCAGAATAGAGGAGTAGAGACTACTTGGGAGAGACATATAGGCCTATAGTTTCCACATTCACTGGAACTTCCTTTCTTGTGGATTGGTATTATTATATTATACTCCCACTCCTTTGGCATGGCTTCAGATGTAAAAATAATCTGGAACAGTTCTTGAAGAGCCTTATGCAGATTTGGGCCTCCAAATTTTATGAGTTCAGGCACAATACCATCTCTGCCTGCTGCTTTGCCAACTCTCATCTTTTCTACTGCCCATATGATATCCTCCTCCCATATCACTTCATCATATTCTACTCCTTCTGTTACATGCCTGATTTCTATTCTTTCTCCATTATGTCCAGAGAATACTCCTGCATAATGTTGTCGCCATCTTTCCAAAATTTCTTCGTCCCTAGTAATTAATTGGCCCCTTTCATCCTTCACATTTCTAATAGGCTTACTAGTCTTCCCTTTCAATGCTTTTATCCTTTTCTAGAAGACTTTGGTGTTCTCTTTATAATCATTTTGTAGGCTCCTTCCGAACTCCTCCCAGCTTTTCTTTTTTGCCACTCTTACCACCAATTTGGCCTCATTTCTTCTTCTAACATAGACCTCCCAGTTAGCTGGATTCTTACTTGTATAATATTCTTTCCAGGCTACCTTCTTCCTAGATATAGCAGCTTGCACTCGATCGCTCCACCACTTAGTCCTTTTGCCTTTATAACTTTCAACCAGGTAAAGATAAAGTTATGAAATTTTACACAGGTATTATACTACTAGATGTGAGTAAAACTGGAAATTTTCATAATTCTACATCGAATAGTTTCTGAGATATAAGCGATCGAAAATCGGGATTTATAGGACTCACTCACTCACTCACTGACTCATCAAAATTATTAGGCACTTCCCATGATGCTAGAGACTTGAAATTTTGCATGACGATAGATATGGAGGTGTTATTAAAGGAAAAAATCGAAAACTCCTGAAAAGTTGTGTTTGACTCCGCACCCGGGGCGGGGGCGTGCCAGTTTTGTACTTCCTTCGGGAACCTGTCATTCCGTCCGAAACCCATGATGTGGGGTATCAAATGAATCGTCTCGGTATGAAGAACCTATATATGATGTTTTAAGAAACAATTAGACGCATATAGGCTCGATCAAAATCTTATACCAGCTGTCTGTCTGTATGTTTGTTCCTTATACAAATCCGTACCGTTTGACCGATTTTGACCAAACTTGGGACACTGATGGATCTTGATGCGGGGAGAATCATAGGCTAGGTTAAATTGTCTATCAGCTGTCTGTCTGTCTGTTTGTTCCTTATACAAATACACGCCGTTTGGCCGATTTTGACAAAATTTGACACACTTGTCGGTCTTGATCCGGGGAGTGTCATAGGCTAGTTCAAAATCGTCTATCAGCTGTTTGCCTAACTGTTTATTCCTTATACAAATCCACACGATTTGACAGATTTTGACCAAACATGGTACATAGGTAGGTCTTTATCCGGGTAGTGTCATAGGCTAGGTCAAAATCGTCTATCAGCTGTCTGTCTGCATGTGTGTTCCTTACACAAATTCACTCCGTTTGACCGATTTTGACCAAACTTGGCACACAGGTAGGCCTTGGTCCGGGGAGTCACTAGGCTAGGTAAAAAAGGTCCGTCAGCTGTCTGTCAGTATGTTTGTTCCTTATACAAATTCACACCGTTTGACCTATTTTGACCAAACTTGGCACGCAGGTAGGTCTTGATACGGGAGTGTCATATTACCTATGACGTTTTGTACTTTTTGTTCCATCGGAAAGCCATCATTCCTTCTGAAACCCATCATGTGGGGTATTAAATGAATCGTCTTGGTAAGGAGAACGTATATTTGATGTTTTATGAAACATTTCGACGCATCTTAACAACAACAGTTGTGACATCTTTCTTAAATGTAGTAAATAAAGTCGTAGGGGTTAACTGCATAATATAATTGACAGGAGATACTAAGTTTTTCAAAGTCGAACCTTCTAAATTCGTCTTTGTTCTTATCTTTTTTTTGAAGGCCTTCTACACTTTGCCTTTTGTGATCTTTATCCTCGGGATAAGGTTCCTGTGTTTTACAGTGTAATAGTTTAGTTAAGAGAGCAATCAATTTGTCCTCTAGAGTAATGTCATCTGGAAGAGCTTCTAACTTTTCTAGGCTAGTGATTAGATGTATGTAGGTTGATTATTGGTATCAAATATCAAGCAGTAAGGAGAACTTTATGCAGAATCCAAAACCCTGGTTTCATGAAATACAAAAAGCCAGTAGGTAACTAAATTTTAATTAATACTTAGAAAAAAGTAATGAGATCCCAAAAAAAACATAAATGTGAAATAGAGGCCAAGTTCCTCCCCCCACAAAGAAACACTCCCTTCCCCAAAAATATCCCCTCCTAAAACCCTCCAAAACGCCTTACCATCCTATACTCCAAAAAAGTAGTATGAGTTAGTGTATTAAGTGCACCATATTTTCAACCAAAAATATTTGCCAAAACAAGAGATGATACAAGAAAGAAATGTCCAAGTTCATTACTTGGAAGACCTCATAGTTACTTACTAAGAACAGTAAAGACACTTCAAATGACCTTTAAAAACAATAATAAAAATACTTATATCCAGTTACTAAAATATCACTTTCCTCAACCAGGTATATTCTTAAACTTGGCAATGTTTAGTTTTCTCTCTAAAGATAATTTCGGCACAAATAAGACATTGCCAAGTTTAAGAATATACCTGGTTGAGGAAAGTGATATTTTAGTAACTGGATATAAGTATTTTTATTGTTGTTTTTAAAGGTTAAGTGTCTTTACTGTTCTTAGTAAGTAACTATGAGGTCTTCCAAGTAATGAACTTGGACATTTCTTTCTTGTATCATCTCTTGTATTGGCAAATATTTTTGGTTGAAAATATGGTGCACTTAATACACTAACTCATACTACTTTTTTGGAGTGTAGGATGGTAAGGCGTTTTGAGGGGTTTTAGGAGGGGATATTTTTGGATATCTTTAGTTTTCGAAATATCCGCCCTTGAAAGTCAATTTGTCACAATAAAATAGTAAAGTCATAGATAAAATAGTAAAGCTATACATATTCTTGAAGCGAATGGAATGCTCTACAACCCTATAGCCGGCATTTATTTTTTTGGTTCATTGTTAAAGAGATATCCGGTCGAGAATAGAACAAAGTGTGTTTTTTCCCAAAATGGCAGACTTTCAAGGGCGGATATTTCGAAAACTAAAGATATCTCGAAAAACTTTATAGAATAAATCTTGTAGGAAATTTTATCAGATTTCATTTGTTATAGAATAGTCATGTCGCTAGGACGCAGGGTTTCCGAGATATAAGTGAAAACCCGAAAAATGGGACCTTCTAAACCCCCCTCCCCCCGGCACAAAGGCTAAGGGCGAGGACTTTTGATATGTTGACCTCCTAACTAGCCGAAACAAAGTTACGAAATCAAAAATTGTGTTCCAAAAATTTCCATAATGTGTTCTATAAGCCACGAGTAAACGCACTAAAAATTTCCTTTTCCAAGAAAGACATTTTAATATTAAGGGACATTGTTTGTGACTGATTAGCTGAACTGAGCTTCGAAAGCACACTTCGTAATGTAGAAAATGGATTCACTTTAAGATTTTGCTACTGAATATCTCTACCGCTGTTTACGATAATGGCTTGGGATCGCACCTCGAACGGGGATATGACCCTTCTCTGCCATTAGATTGATTATATCTAATCCTTCTAGGGGTTAATTAGACACCTCTACTCGTCCTGTTAAAGCATGTGAAGAATCCTCCAACAGCCTGGACAGTATCAGGTGTACCGCCCTGTCCTCCTTACTTAAGGAGATTCTAATAAGTTAACATGAATCATGGCAAAGAGCGTTAAATCCTCAGTGAGACAACGGAATAGTAAATACAAAAATACTTATTTTTTATATATACTAATCTAATTTAATAGCACGGATCTAACTTGGTAAGGATATCCATAGGTGAACCCCCGCCTTGTTATTATTCATTTCCTTGTTTATACCCGTAATTGCAATCGAATACACTTACATTGCAAAGTAAAAGGCTTTTATTTATATATACGAGCATATAGAAAGGTTGGCAATCGGTAGATAGCCCGGCGCTGATGACCATAGAAGGAAATGCACCTTAAGGAGAAAAATCTCACTCAATTAGTTTCCATAACACACAAAGTTAGTCGACTCGACCGTTAAAAAAGTCCGATTCGCAGGAACTGCGTCATCTTAGCGCCGTTCCAGTTCTTTTTTTTTTTTTTTTTTTTTTTTTTTTTTTTTTTTTTTTTTTTTTTTTTTTTTTCTACGGCTCATCTACATCTAGGTCATTAGCACCGACATCCAGGGTTTAGCGAGGAATTTTCCCAGCGAGCCGTGGGATGATAAAATTCCTGCCGGAGGTTGGGAATCGAACCCACCATCTCCCGCTTATGAATCCAAGGCGCTAGCCATTGGACCACGGGAGACCCCGGTTCCTGTTCATATCCCTATTCTCATTTGAAAAGCATAGAATAGAAACAGATAATATTTTCCTCGGCCTTTGTTCAAAGGGTTTTATGGCTATACCTGGGGTTGGGGTCGGGTCCGCAAGACCCTAGAAACCTCTTCTAGCGATACTTCATTTCATACGTTTCAATGAATTGGAAAATATCAAAAATTTTCACATATTCCTGTGTTCTTTTACTATAGTAATAATTCTACAGATAAAATCAATTAAAAAATAAAATAAAAAAACCAACAGCATAAAGGCAATTGGAAATATTCAAAAGACGTCATCGAATCTTTTTCTCTTGGCAAGCTATATTTCTAACAATGAATTGTTTTTCTTATTTTGCCTAATCTGTTTTATTGTAAAATACATTATCCAACTATAAGCAATTAAAAAATAACAAGGAATAAAAACAGACAAAAAAACCGTTCGAATAAACGAAATCAATTACTTTAATGGTTTAAGCACTTATTTCTCCGATTGACATCGCCTAATTAAAACTTTCGTCAGAACATTTTTTGTAGAGCATTTAGTAAGCTTTCGAATGGTAACCTTTCGCTTCCCAAGATTTTCAACCATATTGAACCACCATTATTAACCAAGATATTAAGAAATTATACGAACTTCCCAAAACTTTTCATTATTTCTAGCGATAGAAAATTGGTCTCATTTTACCTATCCTGTTTTACACACAAATACATTTTCTTAACATAAGAAATTACAAAAATAAAAAACTAAGGGAAAGAGACAAAAATTACAAAAAGAACGACAAACACCCGTTCATAAGAACTAAACAGACGTATTTGAGGTTTTAAGCACTTATTTCTTCGACTGACATCACCTAATCAAAACTTGTTTCAGAATCTTTTCTGTAGAGAATTTAGAAAGCTTTCAAATAGTTTCTATCCACTTATGAAAATTTCCCAACCGTGTTCGAGATATTAATGAAAATATACGAAGTTCCCAAAACTTTTCATGTCTGTTCATAAAATATTTTATTCTAACCCTTCCTTAACTCCAAACGTAACCAAAAGTTTAAGATATTAGTTTTGATAAAATTTGAACATGCAAAAAATGTTTCAACTGAATCCCATGATTTTATGTACCAAAACCAAAAACGTTATTCAGCAACTATGTTCCCAATTTTCTCGAAAACGGTTAAAGCTATCGCCTTAAAAACGGTTCCATTCGTTTTCCTAGGCCAATAAGCCTACAAAACGAGTACTTACAAGCATAGGAACTCAAAAATGTAAGCGTTGCGATTTTATTTGCGCGAATTTCGCCCCAAACGCCATCTTCCAGTGGGCGGATTTTGCTGGTTAACGAACTTGACCTTTCAAATAACAGACAAATATATATATATATATATATATATATATATATATATATATATATATATATATACAAATTTGAACCACTGTTATTTTCGGTCTCTAGGGGTTCTGAAACGCGAAATTTTCTAGTCGGCACTTCCGGATTGTTTCATGAGATCAATTTTATAAGCGGGGTTCCTCCCTATGAAGGGAGGGAGGAACCGCGCTAACAATATAAACAGATCTAAGGTGTTACACGGGAGCTGGTGAAAGAAAGAATGAGGTCTCGTATTGTAATTCTCTGTATGCAGGGTCTGCTTCCAGGTAAAGTCATATACTTTTACTGCCCTTTACCGTTACTCAGAAGGCTCTTTGTGTTTACAAACAAAGGACTCGGTATAGACCACCCGTATTAACCCAAAAGTGATTATATCAAGCTTGATAAACTTCCTCAATTAAATTAAGGAATTTAAGAGTGCTTAAAATAGGTTCTTGATCTAGTCAAAAAATTCAAGGAGAATTAGATCATGAATAGAAAATCTCGGCCAAACAGAAGGAAAATAACAATAACAAGGATAGTCAAACTTCGTTTTCAAAGATTGTTAGTTGTAACACAAAAACGGTCACTCATGATTCTAATAAATTAACTGTGATGGGTGATTACACAAATATTCCTGTTGAGGCTTTAAAGCTTCAATTTAAAAAAGTCCGACTCGCAGGAACTGCGTCATCTTAGCGCGGTTCCATTCATATCCCTAGTGTTATTTTGTAGACTTAGAATAGAAACAGTTATTACTTTGTTTGGATCATTCCTAATGTAAACAAATATGAAAAAAAAAAAAAATTTGGCTAGGGATGAAACTATCCTAAGCAGAAATTACTCTTTCTGCCGTCCCAAGTTTCGGTCTACGAAGACTCTTCTACGAATATATTTCTAATTTACTTAACTTGCAGTGCTAACATATCCATTTTATTTTTAAATGCAATTAAACAAAATAAAATTGTACATGAAAATGAGAAAGTAGTGTTATTTTTTATTGAACTACGGCCACATTCAACCACAAAATATAATTATATTTCTAGTATAGAATTTGGCTGCATGACTTCCTACAGGTAAAGGTAACTGTCAGCTGTCCTAGAATGCTTGATCAGAACAATGAATCTTGATTTATGAAGTGCAATAAAAGCCTACCTGAACCGGCCTACTACCTCGACCCGGACTGACCCTACACGGAGAATATTTACGTTTTCAGTTCTGTTACAGGTTCAAAGAATTTGTATTTATTCCCCTGTTTTATTGAGAAATACATCCTCCTACTAGAAGCAATAACAAAATAACAAGAAATAAAAACAGACAAAAAGAACCGTATAAATAAAGGAAATCAATTATCGTATATCAAACTTCTAAGTTATATGTACTTATTTCTCCATTTGACATCGCCTAATCAAAACTTGCTTCAGAAACTGTTTTCTAGAGCATTTAGTAAGCTTTCGAATGGTAACCATTCGTTTACCAAATTCTCAACCGTTTTCGAGATATTAAGGAAAGATGCAGATAATGTTTCAACTGAATCCCGTGATTCTAAGTACCCAATCCAAAAACGGTATTCAAAAACTATTTTTCCAATTTTCTCGAAAACGGTTAAAGCTATCGCCTTGAAAATGGTTTCATCCGTTTTCCTAGCCCAAGAAGCCTATAAAAAGAGTACTTACAAGCTTATGAACTCAAAAACGTAAGCGTTACGATTTTTTCTGCGCGAATTTCGCCCCAACCGCCATCTTCCAGTGGGCGGATTTTTCTGGTTAACGAACTTGACCTTTCAAATTGGACGACGGATTTTTGTACCAAATTTCATCAAAATCGGACCATCAGGGAAGCCAGAAATGAGCGAACAGACAAATATATATATATATATATATATATATATATATATATATATATATATACATATATATATATACAAATTTTAACCACCGTTATTTTCGGTCTCTAGGGGTTCTGAAACGCGAAATTTTCTAGTCGGCACTTCCGGATTATTTCATTGTATCAACCTTATAAGCGGGGTTCCTCCCTATGGGGGAGGGAGGAACCGCGCTAAAAGCTAATAAAATTTAAAACAACTTTCTCTGACCAGATTTTTGTTTCCCCTGTTTATTAAATTACGTGTAAATAATTGATAAACTATTGCAATTGAATATAAAATATTTTTTTATTTTTCACAGAACTTAATATCAGCACTGATATCGTTGCAATTAAACATTCAAATCATAACACATTAGCGCCGTGGTTACCATACGGTAACGCCAATATTTAAGCGATGATAGAAAAATTATATTATATACTAAATTTGTAACATTGATTTATTTGTATTAAGAATTTTTGAAAAAATGAAACTCCGGCGCTAATGGGTTCAATAGACGTGAAAAAAATCAAAATATATTTTCAAATACTTCAAAAATCATATTATTTCCAAAAATCTCATTGTTGAATTAAGATAAATTTACGTTTTGAGGATGTCAGTCTGATTTTTTCCAACTTAGCTGATATTAAGTTAAATGAAAAATAAAATATTATTTTATGTTCAATTGTAAAGGTTTGTGAATTATTTACACGTAATTTAATAAACAAAGGAAACAAAAAACAAAAACCTGGCCAGACAAAGTTGTTTTAAATTTTATTAGCTTTCATTTCAAAGAAAGATCGTTGAAATCGGTTAAGATTTAGAGACTTTAGCCTTTTTTGAAACACGAAATGTTGATTGGTCCCACTGTGCGGCAGTCGGCTAACACAGGGAATCGGTTAATTTTTCCTATAGTGGGTTACTGTCACTTTCTTAGCATTTATCACAAATCTATCTTCTTAGGAGATTTTATGGGAGCAGAGATTTAAATTTTATTAGTAGTAAAATGAGATTAACAATACAAGTGTCAAACAAAAATAGTAAGAAGGCTAGAAAGCAAAATATTATGAGTTTCTACTTTAAAGCAGGATAAACACGGCCAGGTGGTCTCAGTTAGACCTGAACAGTCCGACTAAAGGCCGATCGTGAATTTATTCCTGATAAATTCAGGACCTCAACTTGTATTTATTCCGGCCGGTCTGTCAGTTAAGAGTGTTCAGGCGGCCGGAATATATACACGTTCAGGCGACCGGCTTTCCGGCGGACTGTTTTGGCCAAACTGGCAAGCCTGCCTGACCGTGTGTAGCCTGCTTAAGCATTCCAAACCAAACCATGGATCAATATGATATTGAAACACGCTAAGAGCCCCAGTTCCTGCGAGTCGGCCTTTTAGGATACTTGAAAATGATAAGGTCACTCCTGTACAACGTTGAAATATTGACTTCGTGTCAGAGATTAACGGCGACATATACAAAAGCTTCTTAACCCTTCCCACATGCTGGTCTCCGACATCCCGCAATCAACTATCAAAATATATCTTGCTTGTTCATTATACACCACTACCTCTTCCTGGGCTAACTAACAGCTCCTCAAGGAATTGAATGCTACTTAAGTATTGATTGGCCCTGCCGAGGGACTAATGTAATTCCTAAAGCGATAGGTTAGGTTATCCTCATTTCTCTTTAACATTTTTATTCTTTCTGTTATATTATTAGAATATAGTATATTCTATTTCTTTCTTTCTATTTTTTATTTACAAAATGTTTAATGTTCTTCTTTTAATATGAAATTTTCCATTATTTTTCGCTTAATGTTATTTTATCGTTTTATTTTCAATTTTTAACGCAAATGTGAAGTTTGTTTCTCAGGCTAGACAGCAAAATATTAAGATTTTCTATTCTAAACAATCCAAATCACACCTAGGATAAGCCTGATTAGGAAACGCGCTATGAAGACACTATTGCGAATCGGTTTTCCTCATAGGTTTGACTATAGCGATAAAAATATATTTGTCCAAGAATCAGATTTTGAAGGCCAAACACTCTTCCACTTCGTTAAGTTGAAGCTCTAGGGTAGAAATAGCAATACTGATTGATTACTGATCTGCTTTCTTGGATCAATTAAACGAGACGGATATAATGTTCAAGTTCCAGTTCAAATGGAACAAAATGAAATAGCTGACAAATATGAAGCAATTCAGTATATTTCAGAATTATGAAGGGAAACTCCTTAAGAATTTAAATTACTTGATTTGATAAATGATTAACATATTGAAGTTTCCAGGCCAAGTTTATATTAAAATTCTTTCCCATACTCATTTTCACTCTTCTTCTTTAATAAAACATTCATTTAATAAAGTAATTTTCTTATTCAAATGAATTCTTATTATTGAAATTCTTGTTCTTATTCTCATACGAGATTAAATAACTAAAAATAAAATTCAAGTAAGGAAGCCACGATGCTGATTTTATTGCCCAAAAGTGAATATTTCATTAAAAGAAAGAAAATTGCAGAGATGCGAACACAGAGTTTACTTTGGACTTAGCTAAGAAATCCTGAATTACCTTTAATTTCATCTGCTAATTGGTAGCCTTCTTCAGCAAAATGAAGTAATCACCAAAATTATTCGAGCGCTCAAATGGGAGTGGGAGAATTGTCTAACACTTAACATCATTTTGTAATCCTCTGAATAATTTATGTCAAAAGTCGTTGGACTCCCATTGGAGAAAGTAACTTTTCTTTCAGCGAAAAACTCAAAATCAGTCAAACATGCTAGACTGGGGTTCTGTACTGCTTTCCAAAATTAGGGGTGGGTTCATGAACTTCGTTGGAAGAGTTCTTCGTAAATTTGGACTGATTTGACGCATAAATACTCAACAACTCGAAGCATTTTTAGTCAAAATCATTAGTGGAGGTAGTGGAGCTGACAGTTCAATGTTCGTAAAGTTATCCTCTAATTTTTTTTTTTTCAATAACCTCCAGAGGGTTTGATCAATTATTCTATATACTTTGATCCCGAATTTAGCAGAGTATCATACAATTTACCAAAAATGTTTGTTGTGCACAAAAGGGCCGCCACATGGGGGGGACTGCCGGGTACAGTTGTCCCGGGCCCGGGCGCCGTGGGGGCCCGGGCCGGGCCTCACTAATTGGAACAAATGTATAGGTTATGAGGTTGTAAAAAGAATGGGGTTTAGAAATACAGACGGGCGTAGCCTATATTTATTAGAATGGAATATATTTTATTTTTAATGTGCATAAACGACAAAACAAGTGCAGCACCAATAGTCAGCTTTTATTCTCATTTCTCTCCATGGGCGTATAAAGGAAATAATTTCAGGAGGGGCTGGGAAAATTTCGGGTGGGCTGAGACCATTTCCGGTGCATGAAATATGAAAAATTTAGAATTTAAAATAGTTTTAGGCAACTAAAACGCTATTTCACCTAAAATAAACTATCTTTTATTAACTAAGCGATCTTATTTAATTTATTTTTAAGGTTTTTATGACACATTTTTACCACCAAATGAAAATTTCGGGGGGGGGGGGGGATGCAGCCCCCCCCCCCTTATATACGCCCATGTTTCTCTCAAAACTCAAGATGAAAATAATTTTAAAATGTCCAAAGTCCAAAGTCCTTAACCAGTTTTATTGTCAAATACATTATCCAACTATAAGCAATTAAAAAATAACAAGGAGTAAAACAGACAAAAAGAACCGTTGAAATAAACGAAATCAATTAATTTAAAGTTTTAAGCACTTATTTCTCCGATTGACATCGCCTAGTTAAAACTTTCTTCAGAACCTTTTTTTTAGAGCATTTAATAAGCTTTCTAATGGTATCCTTCCGTTTACCAAGATTCTCAACCTTTTTCGAGATATTAAGGAAAGTAAACAAAGTTACCAAAACTTTTTATGTCTGTTAATAAAATATTTTATTCTAACCCTTCCTTAACTCCAAACGTAACCAAAATTTCAACATATTAGTTTTAATGAAAGTAGAACATGCAGAAAATGTTTCAACTGAATCCCATGATTCTAAGTACTCAAACCAAAAACGGTATTCAAAAACTATTTTTCCAATTTTCTCGAAAACGGTTTAAGCTATCGCCTTGAAAATGGTTTAATTCGTTTTCCTAGCCCAAGAAGCATATAAAACGAGTACTTGCAAGCTTATGAACTCAAAAACGTAAGCGTTACGATTTTTTTGCGCGAATTTCGCCCCAAACGCCATCTTCCAGTAGGCGGATTTTGCTGGTTAACGAACTTGAGCTTTCAAATCAGACGAAAGATTTTTGTACCAAATTTCATCAAAATCGGACCATTCGTCTCGGAGCTACAGAGCGAACAGACAAATATATATATATATATATATATATATATATATATATATATATATATACACACAAATTTTAACCACTATCATTTTCGGTCTCTATGGGTTCTGAAACGCAAAATTTTCTAGTCGGCACTTCCGGATTGCGTCATGAGATCAACCTTATAAGCGGGGTTCCTCCCAATGGGGGAGGGAGGAACCGCGCTAAAAAGATGTCACACAAGGAGATGACTGCTTAACGACGGGGACGTCCCGGTAATAATGTATTAAGTGTGTATTTACATTCGTATCGAGGCTATTTAAACCGAACGATATCTCGTCTCGCTGTGCGAAGATGTTCGCTGAATGTCGAGATCGCTGGTACTTCCCGGCTACTTCCGATAATTATTTTTTTCTTTACTCCCGAATAAGAGTAAACTTACACCGAGGCAAAAGTTACTTCCATCTATATGTTTTTGTCTCTATTTTATCAGCTGGTGGCTTGATATTGCTCATCATGGAAGCCTCCCTCGCAGCCAATTTTCTCAGTCTATTGCTGCTATGGAAGTAAACCTACTATGGAAGTAAACCTGCCTCTGCATAATCATCACTAAATGAAACTAGGAAGACAGCGCTCTCATCAAGTTCCTACCAAACACCATAATCCTAACATTTCTCACCACCCCATTACTAACTAATACTTAGTAGCTGCTGAGATAGTAGTTTGTTATCTATTAGGTTCTACAATATTAAAAAAAAAAAGGGCTTGAGATGAGATCAAATATTTGTAGGCAATGGATTCTATAGCATTTTGCTAACAACTTGAGTTATTTTCAGGTCTCTTCCTCCAAATTTAGACAAGAGAAGTTGCCTTAGATTTTTAAATGAACACAAGAACAATAATATATTGTATACCTATATATACCCGTTTTGATATGTTTCTTTTCTGTTTCATATATCAAATACACCAAAATCGCCCTTAAAAAATGTCTGTATGCCCAACAAAATTTTGTCCACAAGAGGTTCAGCCGTGGCTAATGGTAGAATTAAAAAATTTGAAATGTTATCAATATTTCCTCGAATTAAAACATAGGCTTCCAATTAACGAAATATTGAGTAGGGCAAAAATTATGAAAGATTGAGTAATTTAAAACAACAATCATTGCTGATCAGAGACTGGATGTAGACAGTACCTAGTAGTTATGGAGAGTATGGAGGATATTGAAAACACAGCTTATCCTTAGGAGTTGTCAGCAAAGTCTACTGCCCTTGAATCTAGGCGCACGGTAGTGCGCCAGGCCAAGTTCCGGCCTAAGCATACTGTGTGTATATTACAGGCGGTCTTAGAGCCGATTTTTACCCTCTCATAACTTTCAACCAGGTAAAGATAAAGTTATGAAATTTTACACAGGTATTATACTACTAGATGTGATTAAAACTAGAAATTTTCATAATTCTACATCGAATAGTTTCTGAGATATAAGCGATCGAAAATCGGGATTTATAGGACTCACTCACTCACTGACTCATCAAAATTATTAGGCACTTCCCATGATGCTAGAGACTTGAAATTTTGCATGAAGATAGATATGAAGACGTTATTAAAGGAAAAAATCGAAAAATCGAGAAAAGTTGTATTTGACTCCGCTTCCGGGGCGGGGGCGTGCCAGTTTTGCACTTCCTTCGGAAACCCATCATTCCGTCCGAAACCCATGATGTGGGGTATCAAATGAATTTTCTCGGTATGAAGAACCTATATTTGATGTTTTAAGAAACAATTAGACGCATATAGGCTCCGTAAAAATCTTATACCAGCTGTCAATCTGTATGTTTGTTCCTCTTACAAATCCGTACCGTTTGACCGATTTTGACAAAATTTGACACACATGTCGGTCTTTATCCGGGTAGTGTAATAGGCTAGTCAAAATCGTCTATCAGTTGTCTGTCTGCATGTTTGTTCCTTACACAAATTCACACCATTTGACCGATTTTGACAAAATTTGACACACATGTCGGTCTTTATCGGGGTAGTGTCATAGGCTAGTCAAAATCGTCTATCAGCTGTCTGTCTGCATGTTTGTTCCTTACACAAATTCACACCACTTGACCGATTTTGACCAAACTTGGCACACAGGTAGGCCTTGGTCCGGAGAATGCACTAGGCTAGGTAAAAAAGGTCTTTCGGCTGTCTGTCTGTATGTTTGTTCCTTATACAAATTCACACCTTTGGCCTATTTTGACCAAACTTGGCAGGCAGGTAGCTCTTGATACGGGAGTGTCATATTACCTATGACGTTTTCTACTTTTTGTTCCATCGAAATGCCATCATTCCTTCTGAAACCCCTCATGTGGGCTATCAAATGAATCGTCTTGGTAAGGAGAACCTATATTTGATGTTTTAAAAAACATTTCGACGCATCTTAACAAAAACAGTTGTGACTTCTTTCTTAAATGTAGTAAATAAAGTCGTAGGGGTTCACTGCGAATATACTTCAAAGCAGATACTAAATTACTTTCAAAGTCGAGCCATCTAAATTACAAAGTTTAGGATCACAAACCCAAAATGTATCGTCGTTGTTCTTATATTTTTCTTGAAGGCCTTCTGCACTTTCCCTATTGTGATCTTTATCCTCGGGATAAGGTTCCTGTGTTTTACAGTGCAATAGTTTAGTTACGAGAGCAATCAATTTGTCCTCTAGAGTAATGTCATCTGGAAGAGCTTCTAACTTTTCTAGTCTAGTGATTAGATGTATGTAGGTTGATTATTGGAATCAAATATCAAGCAGTAAGGAGAACCTTATGCAGAATCCAAAGGCCCTGGTTTTATATGAAGTACAAAAGCCAGTAGGTATGCGGCAACTAAATTCTATTTAATACTTAGAAAAAAGTAATGAGATCCCCAAAAAAACATAAATGTGAAATAGAGGCCAAGTTCCTGCCCCCACAAAGAAACACTCCCTTTCTCAAAAATATCCCCCCCTGAAACCCCCCAAAAACGCCTTACCATTCTACACTCCAAAAAAGTAGTATGAGTTGGTGTATTAATTCAACCAAACATATTTGCCAATACAAGAGATGATACAAGAAAGAAATGTCCAAGTTCATTACTTGGAAGACCTCATAGTTACTTACTAAGAACAGTAAAGACACTTCAACTGACCTTTAAAAACAACAATAAAAATACTTATATCCAGTTACTAAAATATCACTTTCCTCAACCAGGTATATTCTTAAACTTGGCAATGTTTTTTTTTTGTGCCGAAATTATCTTTAGAGAAAAACTAAACATTGCCAAGTTTAAGAATATACCTGGTTGAGGAAAGTGATATTTTAGTAACTGGATATAAGTATTTTTATTGTTGTTTTTAAAGGTCAGTTGAAGTGTCTTTACTGTTCTTAGTAAGTAACTATGAGGTCTTCCAAGTAATAAACTTGGACATTTCTTTCTTGTATCATCTCTTGTATTGGCAAATATGTTTGGTTGAATTAATACACCAACTCATACTACTTTTTTGGAGTGTAGAATGGTAAGGCGTTTTTGGGGGGTTTCAGGAGGGGATATTTTTGAGAAAGGGAGTGTTTCTTTGTGGGGGCAGGAACTTGGCCTCTATTTCACATTTATGTTTTTTTGGGGATACAATTTACCTGGCATCTCCACAAATTCTATAGAATTTATGGAAGAGAAGAATCATAAAAAGTGCGTTATTTCTTTTTCTTGGAGTACCGATGTGTTAACCAACTAAACCCCGTTGTACATCCGTCAACAACGGTTAGTAAATTAATAGTTACCACCTTAACATTGGATGCACCTTAAGGTAGATGCACCTTTTACAAAAATGATAATAACGTCAAGGGCTTTATATGAGATAGAATAGTTGAAAGTCATGAATTCAATCATGTTTTGCTAATAAATTAGGTTATTGTCAAGTAACATCATCCAAATTGTGGATTTACTTGTTTCTTATTTATTTAAATATACTGAAGAACGACAGTAATTATTAACATTATAACCCTATAACAAACGAATCAATACAAAAAAAAAAAAATGATGTTAGAAAGAAAGACATGATGACCTCTTATCGACCCATGCTGTATATATACATGCCATCACAAACGGACGTTGGCTAGGTGTTGAAAACTCCTCCTTCCCCGCCGATTCCTTTTCTCAAACATACCTTGTTCAACCATTGTCAGAAATGATTACACATCCGTGGGACATAGTTCTCTGTCTTCTCATCGGTAAGCCTATTTTCATCATGTACTTATTAATTTTATATCTGCATCTATGTTACCCATTTAAGTTTTAAATCATTATTAATCTCCTCTAATTCAAGCTCTAGCTATAGCACAGACTCACCAAATGTATCACTCCCCCAGTTCCATCTATAATGTTTTTGACATTGTTTTGTTTGTGTATGTATGTATATATATATATTAGTATTAACTCTGTCCTACTTGTTTTACAGCCCTGATGAAGGCTTGAATTTCTTTAGTTTTATTCTTGTAGTTTTAATAAGATACCATGACCCAACCCTGACAAATTCTACCTTCACATCACTAAAGGCTAGTACACAGTGGGATACAATGTTATGCGTCATTCTAGCAGACCTGAATCTCATTTGAATCTGGAGTGTTGCGATTCAGCCGCGCAACATGTCCCCTTGTATCAGGAATGTATTGCGGGGCTACGTGATACAAGAATCACTGATACAATGCTGCGCAACATTATGTGTGTGGACGTGTTCCGGACCAGTCCTCAGTCCAAAGTCAGCCAACGGCAGTCCCCCATAAGGACTTGTAGTTCAATTTCTTTCAATATGTGGAGGACTGAATTTACAATAAAATTAATAGAGGACATACAAATGCGCTTATGTTGCTTTGATTATAATTTAATATTATATGTATCCAACTTTAAATCAACATAGTGTATATTTTAATTATTTATAAAAAAGAAAAGAAAGACAACATTAAAAATATATTTTTTTTTGTACCTATTGTCATGAGCGTATATAAGGGGGGGGCTGAGGCGCTGCAGCCCCCCCCCCAGTAATTTTGATTTAATCAGTAAAAATGTGACTAAATCCTTAAAAATAAATTAAATATGATCACTTAGTTCAGAAAAATAACGTTTTTTTGGGCGTAACAGCGTTTTAGCTGGTTAACTATTCCAAGTTCTAGCAGCAAGGAACCTGGGAGTAGTTGCAAGTTTCACGGTAGGAGAAATTGAATTTCTAAAGTTTGTATCTTTTTTAAACACCCTTGGTCCAACCATTTGCAAAAGATTCTCAAAATCTTGAGGGGTCATTCTTATAAAGTTAACAAATCCCATTCCTTCTAGTCTCAATGTGTCTGCACACTTTATTGTTGGCTCTGAACAATTTTCAACACCACCACCTTCTTGGTTTTTTCATATTTCGATTTTTAATTAACAGGATGCGATTCTTTGTTGCAGGCCAGCCCCAAACCTGATGCGCAACATTGAATTGGGACAGCTCCGAATACCAGCAACAATGTCCTGCAACTTTGAGTCTCAGTGTGTACTAGCCTTAACAGTCAACGTTCTCCTCTCAAAAAATAATAATTATTAATTTCCTTAAAATATTCAATTTTAATTTTACATCAAACCCTCAATCCATATATAATGATTGCCTATGTATTGTTTTTTTACATGTACCTGACAAGTTTTGATTGAATAACCAAATACAGTAATATTATGGATTAAAAAAATGCAAGTCATTATAAAATTATTTATTGTATACACATCATCCTATTATTACATTAACATTTTTATATAGTTTTGATAGATGTCATACCACGCCTCTCTCTATAAAATCACATGAGGTCATTGTATATTCATAATCCAATATCCACATCATCAATAAATATCAAATACAACAACAATAAATAAGTTTTAATATTTAATAAACAATTATACATTAAAACAGAGTAAAATCGGAAACAAATTTTAATGTAATGTGTGTACATACACAGATAATAAAAACAATAATAACATTAATTTATTTACCCTCACTCTAACCAACAAGCATGGATATGAACACGTACATATAAAAATCTTTTATACACACAATGCTTCACAATAAATCTTAAAGAGATCATGTCTCTTTACACTGTTTTCTTATTAGTATAAAATTACATTTTTCGTGTTTATAACAAGAAAAATGTAAACAAAGCATAACATTTTAACAACAATTATTATTAGGTTAGCTAACTTTTCAGTCTTTTGGTTAATTAATATTAATTTCATTAGGTACTATAAAGCTAAGTTCAGATTTTCTTTCCTAGAACAAAGATATGAAGAATCCATTTTCAATTTTTATTATGAAATAAAAAGAATTTTTGTTTTTTGAAATGGTAGTAACAGTCTGTTATGTTACCGCTGTAAAAGTAGGATTTTCATATTGGTGTTGACCGGGTGCAAGTGCAGTTCTTACAGTAGGCTCGGTATCCTCACTTCTTTCTACAGGAAAGAATACACTAACACTGAAACAAAGCAAGACTTCTATAATTTATTTGAAACTATTTTGTCAAGGGAAAACATCTGAACAATTAATTCGAGTAAATGCACAGCCTAATATACTTTTTTGCGAACAAAAGTTCAGGAAACATTGTAATTCTTTTCTTATATTTTCGTAAATTGCTCAAAAACGACTGTACATTTGCGGTAAATGGAACGTAATCCTTCGAATTCATTAACTACAAAAAAGATTGATAAGTATATTCCGATAGCAACATTTCAGTCGAGGTGAACGCTGCTTGAAGTATTTATTATAACAGCCCACCGACGACTGGGCCATTAGTGCTGATATCCATGGTGCAGCTGGGAATTTTTCAACAGGCCTTGAAATGAAAAAAATCCTTCCTGCAAGAGGGACTCGAACCCCCCTCTCCCACATGAGAATCCAAGGTGTTAGTAACTAGACCACAGGGACACCCTTCTAACCTGTTGAAATGGATTTGCCAGTTTTATGGTAGATTAATCTTTATAGCATAAATTATATTATTTATCTTTAGATGCAATTAATGCTACAAAAAACTGTATAGAAGAACTTGATCTCTTAAGAGCTTTCATTATGACCTCAAAATATTTAGAACAAACCTTTTAAATAGATTAAGGAAAATTACAGAGCTCCTTGAATTGACCCTGACCAAAAGTTGAAAGAGGAATATTAATATATATCATTTGAGTGTATTTATGTTTTAGGCAATTATTGATTTATTTTTTATATTTAATCGACCAGTTAATGTCGTTATATCTGATTATATTCTATTGTAGCAGTGCCCATGAAACTCTCTGAAGCTTTATCAATGTTCTGTAATTGTATACCAAAAAATTATCTTGAAAGTAAAATAACATGATCTTTTATCAGCAATTCTTCAAAAAAGTATTTTTATTTTTTGGAAAGAAAAATCTGTTCATTATGCTGGTGAGATCACTGACTTTTTAATAATGTCCTTCAGTAACAGTGTTTAATCGGGTATTGATTTCAGAGAGTAACCACTGGCTTAAGAAAAAACTAAAATATGATATAATTTAAATATTGTGTGTGCCTATCTATTAAAAATGAAACAAAGGTAAATATTTTAATAGAATTAGTTTGAGTATTTTTTTAAGTAAAATATTCCTATATATCTATTTAATTACAAATAGATAGACAAACACATATTGGATTTTAAATCGATTATATTGTATTTTACCTTTAATATTGTGGACCAGTGTGTCGCCAATATTTTAGCTAAAATACCCTTTAAAAGTTCCTTTAACAGAAATTGGAATCTTAATCATTTGCTTCAGCAAATACTTCAATTCATTTGGGAAGAAATGAAATACAAAATCATTATTACTTAATAAAATATACATTAGAATGAAAAGTAGCAATGGGATAGTTTATTACATGAATTTATAATTTCTTTAGAACAAAATATTCTGGTTGTGACACGAGTGCGATGTGATTTGGTTTATTATTAATGTGATGGCTCTGTATTTATTTTCAGAGATATAAATCGCACAGAAAATCAATCCTTGAGCCACCAGTAAAAATAATTGAAATAATTAAGATGCATGTTTCTTAGTAACCAATCATCTGCTACCAAATGCATACCTTCTATGTATTTTTTCGTGGTTATAATATTGACAATAGAATCTGTAAACCATATAACCCATGCCTCCAACAAGTATAAGTGCCAAAAACCACCATAGCCATGTCCAAGTTGTAGATGATGTACTCTGGTCATAATGGTTTTTTGCGATTGAGAACTCCAAATCCTGTAATAGTCACCAAAATGATAAAATTTTGTTCTCAGCAAACTAAAAAATAAATATTAATTTTACTTCTACGTTCATGCCTAAAACCATGTCAGGTTGATTTTCACTCAAGGTTAAGATTTTCAAAATATGAGCCACTGCCTTGTGAAGAATAGAGAAGGATGCTACTCTGAAGATGACACATTGATATAAACCCTTGGAAAAAAAATGTAAAGAATAAGTTACTTAAAAGGTATGTTATTATGACCCAAATAAAAATTTTGTCACTTAAAATATATATATATAAACAAGAGGAAGAAGCATTTTTACCTCTTATTATATTGGGAATGTAAACTGCTCACAAACCGAAGTGGACCACTCAAGAAAATTACGATATTTTATCATTAATATTTACTTTATCGATATTGATCTTAAGAGTGTGGTGAGAGCAAAATCAGATATTTAGCCCGGGTATCACTGAAGCTGTACCCTCTTATGGAGGAGGCTCAATAATGTTTTGGACAAGGGTAAACTTTGCTTATATTGTTTAGAAATGAGCATGTGACACCACACCAACTTACTTACAATATAATGTCTATAATTTACCCTTTATGCCAATAAATGGGTGAGAACTTCATTCTTCATTATAATAATGCTTGACCTCTTAGGGCAAGAATGAATCAACTTTATTTAGCAGAAAACAAAATAACGTGCATAAACTGCTGACCTGCTTGTTCACCAGACTTAATCAATGTCATGTGTACCACATTTAGAACTCCAGAATATGAATTGCTCTATTAGTGAGCTAAATTTGCCCCTTCACTTACCATAATGTTGCAAAAGTCTGATGATCTAGAACCAGCAGGACACTGTAAACTTCTGTATCTAAGAAGGCGTGTCTAATATAAAAAAAAAAGATTCTATGGTAAAAAAGGTTCTTGGGAAGATTCATTGGGGCCCCATGTTGAATAAAATTTATTGAAGTAAAAGCTGAAATGTGTATAGAAATCATGTTTTTTTTAAAAAAAAAAAAAAAATTATTTTAACAGTAAAATTAGTTTGTGACCTAGTCATAAGAAATGAGAAGGAGGTTGTTTTTTTTTTTGTGTTAATAATGCAGCATTTCTTTAGTACTAAAAGAAGTCAAGGGAGCGGGTTATTACAGCTTTCTATGCATTATGAAAATATTAGCACCAAGAATTTTACTTTACTTGGCAATTTCAATGTTTAAAGAATTTTAATTTTCTCGACAGTTGAGTATATTTCATTACCATCTGTTTCTTCAGTGCTGTATCATGAGTATATGAATAAATAAAATAAAAAAATGTTTAATTAGAATGCCTTCCAATGATCCCCCCCCCCTTGTTTTATATTCTGTATTTTCAAGAGTTGAAAAATAACTTATCTTTATTCATATTTTGTTGTTTGGTAAATCATACAAATACTAGGTACAAATTTATGTTATCACTTCAAGTTACTTATAAATTATTAAAAGTTACTTCGATTATACTTTTGTTTTTAAGTCATTTTTCTATATGTAATACAGATTTTCATTACATAGTAGTTTTCTTAATGATCAGAGAGGTATGTAAGTTACCAATTATTTTAGTATATGATAAAAAAAAATGAATGTAACCCTACCTTCATGTAATTATTTTAAAAGAAAAATATATCACTTACTGATGAGCTAGCACATTTTCCTCCTGGTTTGACCTTTTTTCCATCTTCACAGAGGCAGATTGACTTGTTAGCTACTGTTGGAATACATAGTTCTAGGCATTTGCTTTTCTGACATGGGTTATATCCTGTAAACAATGGAGTAAAATATAATTATAAAGCTTTGAGCTGTGAACATATTGAAGTAACGTGAGTAATTTATAATTAGTCATTTTAAATAGTAAGATTATATGGGGGATAATTGAAGGAAAGAAACTCAGCAAAGGAATATGCCCACATAGAATTTTTTTTTAGAAAAACTATGCCATTAGTGACAGTTTTAGATATTACTTTTTAAATGAACTTTGTATATTGAATGCAATTCCATCCACTGGTTGTTAACCTTTCTAAATATACATGGTGAAGGAGGGTCCTCTTATAACATTTCTATCACCGATTAACCCATTCGAGAATGGATGAAACAGCACCACTAAGGGTCCCCGAGTGCCCCTAGTACATTACTCTAACATCTAGGCCACTCTGTGTCGCTTAATTCATATTGTTTTAAAAGAAGATTGGTAAATAGACTGTTAAGTACCTCCTGTCTGGAGAGCCTCCTGTCCAACATATACAGCTGAAATATGGCTTGAGGAAGAACGTGGCAGTAAACGGACCTCTTCATAACTTTGATAAGCAGAACCATAAAGACCAAACTTTGTCAAAGTTTCAGCATAATCATTTTTTATCCTTTCTCCTTCAAATCGGGCATTTAAGTAGTACAAATAATCTTCAAAAATTATTAGATTCACAGGAGGATTCTGAAATATTATATAAGGTTCTTTACAGCTTTTAAACAATAATTTTCATATAAAATTATACTCAATTCATTTATGAGTACACGAGGCAACCTTCCTTCAATAGACCATTAAAAAAATGTTGGGGGCCATTTGCACTTCAAAAATATTTTCATTCTTCATGTGAATTGAAGAACTTCGGAATGTAATTAAATGAATTAGTAATTACAAATTGTTTTGTCCAACATATTTGAGCTCAACTGTACGCTGAGAAGGATGTATTGATTTTTTGGCACTATCCCTTTACAAATAATAATAATAAATAACATAATCAGATTATCCAGTAAGATTTAAAAATATATTTTTTAGAGAAAATTCCGCGGATTGTTGTAGGTTGGAAATCATAAAAAAAAAAAAAAAAAAAAAAAAATGTTTTAGTGCAATTTTGATAAAATCATACCTTATTGGCATGGTTCATTATCTATAAATTATTAATAAATATTTAGTATATTAGTAAAAAAAAGTCCGACTCGCAGGGACTGCATCATCTTAGCGCGGTTCTGTTCTTATCCCAAGTCTAATTTGGAAAGATTAAAATAGAAACAGTTATTATTTTGGTTCCACCAGTCTTGAAAGGTCTTGATTTATGATCTTAACTGGATGGGTCGGCCAACCCCAGAAAGGCTTGGAAATCTATATTTCTAACAATAAATTGTTTTTGTTATTTTACTTAACCTGTTTTATTGTCAAATACATTATCCAACTATAGAACCGTTCGAATAAACGAAATCAATTACTTTAAAGTTTTAAGCACTTATTTCTCCGATTGACATCGCCTAATTAAAACTTTCTTAAAACTTTTTCTAACACTTGGAAACGCCCTGATTGGAAGGATATGTGTCATATTAAGGCCTTTACGAACGTTTCACATGTTTTTTTGTGGCTAGTGTCGCAATTATAGCTACATAGGCAACTTTGCGAGGATCCATTATCAACAAAACGCTTCTGTCACGGAGATCACAATGCATACTGAAGAAAAGTAATGACATTAAAAATGATCCATGGAATGACGGTGTAAGGTGTACATTGTAATGATGATATGGAATGACGAGAGATGAATAGTAATGACATTACTGATAATGTCATTATTACTGACCGTGTAGGGGCCGCTTTATAAGCGGGGTTCCTCCCTATGGAGGGAGGGAGGAACCACGCTAAAACAAAAACTCAGATAGTAAATATTTTAGGGAGAAATTAACATTGCCTTACATTTGTATGCACCAACTTACTAGCTATCCCATTAAAATTAATTATGGCTGAATTCTCTTCATTTTTTAATTTTTTTTATGATTTATTAAATTTTAATTAAGATAGTAATATTATGTATCATTTTAATATTATCTACTCATTGGAAAATCTCCACAATAGAAGTAAAATAGTACTATATTGTTGATTATAATTTCACTCATTTAAAGAAGTTAATTCTGAAAAAGATCATGAGTTCCTTGAGTTTCGTCTAGTCTTTGATATATTTAGTCATAATAAGCCAAAAAAAAAAAAAAAAAAAAAGAAAAAAAAAAGAAAAAAGAAATACACATTCGTAACTAGAATTAGAGCAGAAGATATTTTATAATATTTTTCTTAATATTTCTATATATGACAATGCAAAAAAGCATCAGAACGATTCTATAGCCATAACCTCAGTTACAATTAGGAATAACAATACAGAATATTTTATTTATATGAAATATACATGTGTTATAAGTTTAAAACACATGTATATTGAAATTTTTTTTTTTTTTTTTTTTTTTTTTTTTTTTAACATATAACTATTGGGTTATAAACGCCTAGCTATCTACTGGTTGCCAATATTTTATAATGCCAACTGCACAAGGTCAGTCGCCCATTCATGTACTGGCCACACCCGACATTGCTTAACTTCAGTAATCAACGGGAACCAGTGCATTCAATATGGCTATGGCCATTAGCTACATTTTAGAAGTCTATGTAGAATGAATAGATATTATTGCCTGTCAAGTCATTGGTGTTAAAGCAATGAAAGAAAGTAATTTAAAACATACCTGACTTTGTAGTACAAACTCTCTTTGCTTTCCTTCATAATTGCAACGTTCAATCTTTCGGCCTTGTTTATCAGACCAGTATAAGAGTCTGCGTATTGAGTCAACCGTAATATCTCCAATCACAATTTCATTTAAATCTATTACATTTGTAACATTTTCTCCACTCATTGATGCTTTTTTTAAAATACATGTTCTCTGTTTCATCATATACCATGTAGTTTCTGCCCAAATAATTAATCTACAGGCAAAATGAAAATGATGATTGAAAATTATTTAGAGTTCTAAATGCTAAATGAAATTCTTATTTCTCATTGTCATTCCTAATATTAATTAAAAAATGTAATTGATCTTAGTTCAACTGACTGAACCTTACCTATTTTTTGTGTCTAATGTAAGGGCTTCAATTGTCTGAGCTTTCTCACTTTTGTACAGAAAAGCACATTTGACCAGTTTAAAACTACATGCTCTAATTGTGTTTGCATTTTCTAAGATATAGACATTGTCAGATACCCAATCATAGGCTATTTTTGTTGGTCGAATGAGTTTTGATATGTGAGCTACATTGGTGGCTGGATTTAAGATAGACATTTTCACTAGAAAACCACTCATTTCTGAAAGATAATATATTGTTACAAGATTGTTTTAAATATGTATACTGTTAATTCATATATATATTTACTCTAATCAATAAGTTTGGTCTAGTTTTTTTTTTTTTTTTTCAGTCAAATTAAACAAAATAGTATATTTTAAAAATCAGTACCAATGACCCAGAGAAGCAGATATTGAAGAGATATCTGATTCTTTACCACACAGGGATCAAGATTACATTGGTCAGTATTATGCTCCACGAGCCTGAGTTTCTTCTTTACATGTACCTATTAACAAAGGATGCGCCTAGGGACGGTCCCAGTCGAGTTCTCTAGCACTGAGCCAAACTCGCCCTCAACAAAATTGTGTTATCATAGCCAAAATATGGTAATTTTGTTGCTTCATTTTGCTAAGTTTTATTTATAAAATTATCAATACTTCTAATCAGATTTCAATCCAATATTTATGAATGTTCACTTATTAAGATAAGTTCCCCAAGAGCCATAAACAGAGAATTGAAATTGTAACAAATAAATTATCATGTGTTATTTTGGCATGAACATTAACACCATTCAACAGAATAAATGTTTAATTGCCCAAAAAAAGTAATAATAATAATTAAATTTTATTAAGTAAGTTAATCAATAGTTAGTTATTTGACAATTAAATTATTTGACAGTGTTAAGTTATGGTTGTTTAATTCAATAATTTCAACTTAATTGGGATTCGTCTGAATTGCCAATCATTATTTTTGTTTGAATACATTTCCAGAGGCTATTAAAAATTATTAAATAGATTTCCCTAGATGAGACTACTAATTACACAGGCACACACAAAAAAAGTGGTCTGTTCCAAATAAACCATACATACCACACTCTGTATCTCTAAATTTCGACACGCTGATTCTCTTAATTTCGACACTTTTTTTTTATGTGTGCCAGTGTTATAAACTTTTAAAGACAAATCCAAAAATATTCTTTGAATAAGATTCAATGTACATTAATTAAGCAACAACATGAAATAATTATTATTGAATTTACACAGTGAAAATACCATACAAAGAACTTCACCTGAGATCCAGTATACTGTGTGGTTCTTCACATCTACGACCATTCCTTTAATGTTCAGATTATACTTGGACTTATATACTAATCCAGTTTCCTGCAATGACTGGGATTTAAACTTTAGAAGCTTCTCTGTTGCATAGAAATATTTCATTTCACCTCCTTCAACACAAAGAAAGTAAATTATTGCTTACAAATATATATATATATATATATATATATATATATAGTAATGACAGTTTCATATTGTAAAAGTAAATTTATATCTTGTTTACCTTATATCAATGCGTTATTGTTGATAAATCACTATTTAGGTATATAAAAATGAGTAATTTATTATATTTGAATTGATTGTTAATAATATTCAATTTAAAATTTGTTTACTCTTTAAGATAAATATTTGAACTGTAAATGAATAATTTGAATTTCTGTAAGCAAGTAATCTATATCCCCAAAAAAACATAAATGTGAAATAGAGGCCAAGTTCCCCCCCCCCCCCCTTATTGGTATTAAATATCAAGCAGTAAGGAGAACTTTATGCAGAATCCAAAGGCCCTGGTTTTATATGAAGTACAAAAGCCAGTAGGTATGCGGCAACTAAATTTTAATTAATACTTAGAAAAAAGCAATGAGATCCCCAAAAAAACATAAATGTGAAATAGAGGTCAAGTCCCCCCCCCCCAAAAAAATATTTGCCCATACAGGAGATGATACAAGAAAGAAATGTCCAAGTTCATTACTTAGAAGACCTATTAGTTACATACTGAGAACAGTAAAGGCACTTCAACTGACCTTTAAAAACAACAATAAAAATACTTATATCCAGTTACTAAAATATCACTTTCCTCAACCAGGTATATTCTTAAACTTGGCAATGTTTTATTTGAGCCAAAATTATCTTTAGAGAGAAAAGTAAACATTGCCAAGTTGAAGAATATACCTGGTTAAGGAAAGTGATGTTTTAGTAACTGGATATAAGTATTTTTATTGTTGTTTTTAAAGGTCAGTTGAAGTGCCTTTACTGTTCTTAGTATGTAACTAATAGGTCTTCTAAGTAATGAACTTGGACATTTCATTCTTGTATCATCTCTTGTATTGGCAAATATTTTTTTTTGGGGGGGGGGGACTTGGCCTCTATTTCACATCTATGTTTTTTTGGGGATCTCATTACTTTTTTCTAAGTATTAATTAAAATTTAGTTGCCGCATACCTATTGGCTTTTGTACTTCATATAAAACCAGGGCCTTTGGATTCTGCATAAAGTTCTCCTTACTGCTTGATATTTGATACCAATAAGTAGCATACCTTTCTACATCTAATCACTAGACTAGAAAAGTTAGAAGCTCTTCCAGATGACAGTACTCTAGAAGACAAATCAATTGCTCTCTTAACTAAACTATTACACTGTAAAAAACAGGAACCATATCCCGAGGATAAAGATCACAATAGGGAAAGTGTAGAAGGCCTTCAAGAAAAAGATAAGAACAAAGACGATACGTTTTGGGTTTGTGATCCTAAACTTTGTAATTTAGATGACTCGACTTTGAAAACCATAGGATCTGCTTTGAAGTACGTTATGCAGTTAACCCCTTCGACTTTATTTACAACATTTAAGAAAGAAGTCAAACCTGTTGTTGTTAGGATGCGTCGAAATGTTTCTTAAAACATCAAATATAGGTTCTCCTTGACAAGACGATTCATTTGATACTCCACATGATGGGTTTCTAAAGGAATGATGGCTCTTCGATGGAACAAAAAGTAAAAAACATCATAGGTAATATGACACTCCCCTATCAAGACCTATCTGTGTGCCAAGTTTGGTGAAAATAGGCCAAACGGTGTGGATTTGTATAAGGAACAAACATACAGACAGACAGCTGAAAGACCTTTTTGACCTAGCCTGGTGCATTCCCCGGTCGAAGACCTATCTGTGTGCCATATTTGGTAAAAATCGGTCAAATGGTGTGAATTTGTGTAAGGAATAAACAGTTAGGCAAACAGCTGATAGACTATTTTGAACTAGCCTATGACACTCCCCGGATCAAGACCGACCTGAGTGCTAAGTTTTGTCAAAATTGGTCAAACGGTGTGGATTTGTATAATGGACAAACAGACAGACAGACAGCTGATTGAAGATTTCGACCTAGTCTATGCCACTTCCCGGATCAAGACCTACCTGTTTGCCAAGTTTTGTCAAAATCGGCCAAACGGTGTGTATTTGTATAAGGAACAAACAGACAGACAGACAGCTGATAGACAATTTAACCTAGCCTATGATTCTCCCCGTATCAAGACCCACCTGTGTCCCAAGTTTGGTCAAAATCGGTCAAATGGTTCGGATTTTTATAAGGAACAAACATACAGACAGACAGCTGGTATAAGATTTTGACCAAGCCTACATGCGTCTAAATGTTTCTTAAAACATCAAATATAGGTTCTTCATACCGAGACGATTCATTTGATACCCCACATCATGGGTTTCGGACGGAATGATAAGTTTTCGAAGGAAGTACAAAACTGGCCCCCCCGCCCCAGAAGCGTAGTCAAACGCAACTTTTCAGGATTTTTCGATTTTTTCCTTTAATAATTCATATCTATCACCCTGCAAAATTTCAAGTCTCTGACATCATGGGAAGTGCCTAATAATTATAGTGAGTCAGTGAGTTCCATAAATCGCGATTTTCGATCGCTTATATCTCAAAAAAAAGTCCGACTCGCAGGAACTGCATCATCTTAGCGCGGTCCCTTTCTTATCCCTAGTCTAATTTGGAAAGATTAAAATATTTATTTATTGATAAGGCACCGCAACTTTGGCGAATCGCCTTAAGATTAAAATAGAAGCAGTTATTATTTTGGTTCCACCAGTCTTGAAAGGTCTTGATTTACGATCTTACCTGGAAGGGTCGGTCAACACTTGAAAGGGTCCCGCCAGTTACAAGGTCTTGGAATCTAGGAAATCAATATTTCTAACAATAAATTGTTTTGTTATTTTACTTACCTAGTTTTATTGTAAAATACATTATCCAACTATTAGCAATTAAGAAATAACAAGGAATAAAAACAGACAAAAACCGTTCGAATAAACGAAATCAATTACTTTAATGGTTTAAGCACTTATTTCTCCGATTGACATCGCCTAATTAAAACTTTCGTCAGAGCATTTTTTGTAGAGCATTTAGTAAGCTTTCGAATGGTAACCTTTCGCTTCCCAAGATTTTCAACCGTTTTCGAGATATTAATGAAAGTATACGAAGTTCCCAAAATTTTCATTATTTCTAGCAACAGAAAATTGGTCTCATTTTTCCTATCCTGTTTTACAAACAAATACATTTTCCTAACATAATAAATTACAAAAATAAAAAGCAATAAAAAACCAAGGGAAAGAGACAAAAATTACAAAAAGAACGACAAAAACCCGTTCATAAGAACAAAACAGACGTATTTGAAGTTTTAAGCACTTATTTCTCCGATTGACATAACCTAATCAAAAATAGTTTTAGAATCATTTTTGTAGAGAATTTAGTAAGCTTTCAAATAGTTTCTATCCACTTACCACGATTTCCTAACCGTGTTCGAGATATTAATGAAAGTATACGAAGTTCCCAAAACTTTTCATGTCTGTTCATAAAATATTTTATTCTAACCCTTCCTTAACTCCAAACGTAACATAACTTTTAACATATTAGTTTTAATGAAAGTAGAACATGCAGATAATGTTTCAACTGAATCCCGTGATTCTAAGTACCCAAACCAAAAACGGTATTCAAAAACTATTTTTCCAATTTTCTCGAAAACGGTTAAAGCTATCGCCTTGAAAATGGTTTCATTCGTTTTCCTAGGCCAAGAAGCCTATAAAAAGAGTACTTACAAGCTTATGAACTCAAAAACGTAAGCGTTACGATTTTTTCTGCGCGAATTTCGCCCCAAACGCCATCTTCCAGTGGGCGGATTTTGCTGGTTAACGAACTTGACCTTTCAAATTGGACGACTGATTTTTGTACCAAATTTCATCAAAATCGGACCGTCAGGGAAGCCAGAAATGAGCGAACAGACAAATATATGTATATATATATAACTAAATATATACATATATATATATATATATATATATATATATATATATATATATATATACAAATTTGAACCACCGTTATTTTCGGTCTCTAGAGGTTCTGAAACGCGAAATTTTCTTGTCGGCACTTCCGGATTGTTTCATTGTATCAACCTTATAAGCGGGGTTCCTCCCTATGGGGGAGGGAGGAACCGCGCTAAAACTATTCGATGTAGAATTATGAAAATTTTTAGTTTTACTCACATCTAGTATTATAATACCTGTGTAAAATTTCATAACTTTATCTTCACCTGGTTGAAAGTTATGAGAGGGTAAAAATCGGCTCTAAGACCGCCTGTAATATACACACAGTAGGCTTAGGCCGGAACTAGGCCTGGCGCACTGCCGTGCGCCTAAATAATTAAAAACCCATTTGTTGGCATAATTGTTTTATTTATTTGTTATAATTCAATTAAAATAATTAAGAACTGTCTTAAAAAGTAGTGTGGCCTATCTTTTATCAAATATTATTAATGATAAGAAGATTAATAAGGAAAAAATACCCCCCCCCCCCAAAAAAAAAGAAAAAAAGAACAGTTTAGAACTATATAGAATATTCCCGATTGTTTGGAGGCCTGTTGACTAGACATTGAATCTGGAGCTTTAAATAAGCCTTTTGGTCTAGTCCCTTTCAGAACAATCTGGATGTCTGTCTCTATCTATATAAGCTACACCTGGAGTATAGCATTTCAGTCTACTACCGGTTGTGGTACAATGAAAACAGTCTTCACTTCTGAATGGAACAGGTCAGTTAAGATTTAAATGCAGTTATTTACATGCCTGAAAAGCTAAAATATCAGTGGCTGTTATTCAGCAGCTTTTAGAAAGCTGAAATATGTATTCAGAACTTCTTGGATCCAAATCTGGGTCCAAAAAAGTAGACGCAGGATAATGGAAGTAAATGTTGTTTGTGAAGTGGCTGCAATATAACAGTAAACAACTTTATAGTAATAATAATGCCTGATTTTTTTTAAACTAACAGCACCTTTCTTTCCCTACAATAGACTCGTTTATTTTTAAAATTTATTTTTTCTTATTATTTAATCCTATTTACAAATGTTTATTTGTTCAGGAATAATTTCATATATGATTAAAAACATATATATTAATGATATTTTTATTTGATAAGATTCAAAAATAAAGCATTGCAAGAAAATCCAATGATTAATATAAATATATTTTAATAAATAATAATTAATAAAAACATAAGCTTTTTAAAATTACTTTTTTGATTTTTTGTTATTTATATATTACTGATTGATGAAACTGCTCTAACCTTGGGCTTTCTAAGATCCAGTTATGTTAATTGCAGAATTGTTTTTCTGGGACTTACCTTTGGCCTTACAGCTGATTTTATCTGTACGAAGATGGTACCCAGGTTGTTCACAAGAACATCGATAACTACCAATAGTGTTGAGGCACAGCTGAGAACAAGAGGACATCATCTCACACTCATCCGTATCCTGACAACTTCTTGCATCTCCATTCAGCTTATACCCATGATGACAAGAACATTTTGGTCCTTCAGGGGTCTCATTACATTCATGTTGGCAACCTGCATTCTCACAGTTATTGGTGCCTATACAAACCCATAACAATCTTTAAGTGTGTAGAGAAGGATTATACATTATATTAATTAATTAAACTTCTATGAGGAATAAAATACAAATTAAGAAATGTGAAGGACTCTCGTGAAATTTTTTTATTTATTTATATTTTTTATTTATCCAGCAGCATTGAATATTCAATAAGATGAATGATAACACTGGCCCACAAAAAAAGTGGTATTTTCCAAAGACACCATACATATATTCTTATGTATTTCAACACGCTGAATCCGAATCCGGAGTCCGTTTCACCCCAGCACGTCAGGTTTAAGAGCATTTGAAGTTCAAATTTCGCATGAAGTCACTAAAGAAGAAAAAACTTAAGCTTCCATGGTTTTGGGGGTTGCTGAATTCGATTCCGAGGTATGTTTCACCCCATCGGCGCAAAATCAAGGTCATTTCAAGGACAAATATGTTTATTTTGCACAAAATGAATTGTTGACTGCAGATTCTGAAAAACGGAAAATTTTACGTCCAGATATGTGTTTTATTTTTTTTCTATTATAGTCCTCAATGTCGCTTTATGTTCCTATAAAAAATCCAAAAATTCGATTATGTGGCTCCTTAGAACTATATAGGGTCCGTTTAATCCCATCTATTTTTTTTTTTTTTTTTGAAACCCCAAATGTAAGTTTAAGATAACTTTATGTACCCTCCAGATCTTACAATTCCACAGGTTCATTATATGTAGTTTAATTTTCAGTGTTTTTAGTGTCTTCATTGAAGATTCATTGACGTATAAAATATCATATATCTTGATCACCTTGAAACAGAATCATGTAAAAATAGCAATCTTTTTTACGCGATGATTTGTACCATATCATTAATTCAATTTTTCGTGTACCGGAACCCAGGACACCTTCACGTGGTGACGGCAGAAAACGGCTTTTTGTTTGGTGGCAGAGCCCTGGGCAGACGGCAGGATGCTCTCATGGCCGGCACACGAGGGAGTACGATGCAGGGTTTCGCATGAGAAGTATCGGCGGTTGGTCAGGGTGAGCAAGCGGGCCTGCAATCGTCTTCATCAAGCAACCGCAGCTCTACATTGTTGTGACACTTGCAGAGTATACTATTACAAGATCACAATCTACTTCTCAAGTTCCACAATACCAAAGAAACAACTTGAAGACTGTTTACGAAGAATACTTCGTATTAAAGGTCGACAACCAAAATATGAGCTGCATATCTTGTATAATATTTAGTAATTGCTGAATAATATTAACACGATATAACAAAGACAAAAATTGAAATCAGTTGAAATTCTGTTTTTGCAAACAAACAAATTTGACCTCGAAATGACTTCAAACAGAGATTCAAAGTTAGGGACCAACAGAGAATATTAACGTAGTATTCCAGATCAATGAAGCCACATACGTAATCGTATTTTTGCATTTTGTATTGAAACATAGAGTGGCCTTGAATTGACATTGAGGACTATAATAGAAAAATATAAAACACATATCTGGATGTAAAATTTTCCGTTCTTTCAGAATTTGCAGTCAAAAATTCATTTTGTGCAAAATAAACATATTTGTCCTTGAAATGACCTTCATTTTGCGCCAATTGGGTGAAACAGACGTCGCACAGTGATCCAAATCCAGCCATCATGGTGCAAAAAATCGAAAAACCCAACATTTTTTAAGAAACACCAAAACATGTCTAGAAGGTTCTATAGTAACCATATATCATATTAATAAAGAAATTTTAATTTTGTGTCTGTCTATTTAGTCTCTGAGACGGTTCAAAGATGGCGGTTCTATACATGTGTGCTCAAACATTATTTGCAACCCTAGGATACTAGTCAATTAATATGCCATAATATTTTTTTATTTTTATATTTTTTTTCTGTAATAAAGGTACCATAGATGGACTACATAAATATGACAAAATGATCGAAATATCTTGATATGAAGTTGGGTAACAGATTTTTAAAGTTAAGTATTTTTTAACACGCTTATGTGAAATTTAGAAAGGTTTTAAACATCAGCATCACGAGGAATCACGGAGTTATTTGTATTAGCTTTTAGCCTTTACATTCCTCTAACAGAATATGTAAGGTTTGTCTGCCCCTCGGTACCCCTTTGGTATTGGGAGGGAATTTTATGGGGAAAACCTAGGCTCGGTGCGCTGCCTGCTGCGGTAGCAGGTAGTCCTGACCCTCATATGCCAGCAGATGACCCCTACCCGTAGGTCATCTGCTGGCAGTAATTTGTTTACGTTTGGAGTTAAGGAAGGATTAGAATAAACCATTTTATTAATAGACATGAAAAGGTTTGGGAATCTCGAAAACGACTGGGAAATCGTGGTAAGTGGAAAGTAAGCATTCGAAAGCTTACTAAATTTAAGCAATTTTCGTTTAGGCGATGACAATCGGAGAAATAAGTGCTTAAAACTTCAAATGTGTTTGTTTTGTCATTTTAAACGGGTTTAAATGGTTGTTTTTTTTTTCCTTTTAAAATGCATTTATTTAAAGAATTAGTATTATAGTAGAAGAAGTCAAGAAAATTAGAAACATTTTGATATTTGATACTGTGAAATAACTGTGTCTACTCTTTAGCGGTGGGGGCTGCCAACCCAATTGTAGGGTAGATTCCTGGTAAAAGGGTACGCTGGCCCTTTGTAACGGGTCATAAAAGGATTTCACGATAGGTCGAACCAAAATAATAACTTTTTATATCGCGCTAAGATGGCAAAATTCCTGCGAGTCGGACTTTCTTCTTCTTTAGCGACTTCATGCGAAATTTGAACATCAAATGCTCTTAAACCTGATATGCTGGGGTGAAACGGACTCCGGATTCGGATTCAGGGTGTCGAAATACGTAAGAATATATGTATGATGCTTTTGGAAAATACCACTTTTTGTTTGTATGTGTGCCTGTGTAATCGAATTGAGGCGTTTTGGATACGAAGGGCGAACTCAACATCAGGTTCACACTAATTCCTCGTCAATTACTGTATTACCTATTATTGATTTATATTAATAAACAAACAATGAGACATGACAACGAACAAATGTTTTGATTATACTCTAGTGGAGTTCGCCCACTACACACGGTTGGAAAAAATATTAAAACGAATTTTCCTCACACTACCTTTTGGTGAGTTTACCCTTCATAACCGCAACGCCTCAATTCTTATATACGAAAATCATTATTGACAAACTATTTAATTTTAAACAGAATAGATAGATAGCTAGATATAGATGGCAAATCATACAATCATAAAATAAGTAATTATTATTGTAAAACATCCAATATTCCTTTTTAAAATATCCCAGTTTGTGACAAGGCTGAACGAACTTGCCAAATAAGAAAGAGCCTTTGAGTAAACAGTATGTTCAGTACAAACCGAACATACTCCCCCCCCTGTCTGTATTTATGCAGTATGTGCTTGCATAAATACAAACCTATCATCAATTGGCCAATTATTAGCCTCAGGAGAAGCCGGTGTTCAAATCCTGTACTTAGCCGAAAGGTAGTTGGGAACATCTAAGAAAAATAAAAGCCCTTTTCAGAATTTAGCGGGAAGCCATTTAAAATGTAATGAAAAGCTTCATAAAGAAAAAAAAAAATGTGAGCAACGATTGAAAAACTAAGTCTGTTGAATTTACACTGAATCAATGTAAACAATTTCATCTGTACTTGAATCTTTCCCTAAATAAATTATGAGCTTCTCTAATTCGTTATCTACAAAATCATTAACTTCATTCTCATTTCCCTGATCTGTCCCCTCAAAGGTTTTCCTAAGCCCAATCGAGACGTAATGAGCATTGTTCTTAACAAAGGTGCATAGCTCTGCAAAATATTATAAATGGGAAAAATTCTCTGTAACCAGCCCACAAAGGTGCAATTGGAGTGCAATAACATGCTTAAAAATAAGTAGTTAAATAAAAATTTAACTTTTAATACTGATTCTATACCTATGCCTGTTGGTGCACAAATAATTTTACATTATTCATTAATGATAACTTCTACTGAATTTTTAAATTAAATAAGAAAATAAACTCTTTTAATTATTATCTGAAATAATTAATTGATTTAATTACAGGAGAAAATTACAAATAGATTGTAATAATATCATTTTTGATTGATTTATTAATGTAATTAACACATTTGAGTTATGATTGATAGACCTTGGATTACCTTCCTAGACACTGTACTTGTAAATACTAATATGCTAAAAGATAATGTTTTGGGGCTTTACCTATCATCAAGCCTGAACCTCTATTCCAAATATTGTAAATATTATATTTATATGGTAATATATTCTGCATTTTTTCAGTAAGAATTATTACTATTATTTTAACTTCTAACAAGAAACCAAAATTATTTTACCCTCCTCAAGCCATCAGCAGAAAGGCATTTAAAACTACAAAAAAATAATGAAAGCAGTAATATTAAATTCAAACATAGCTGACATGACTACCTATTTCAAAGAAAACGGAGAAAAATATGATCATATAAATATTAATCTATGAAATATATGGCATGCAGATTCAGACCTGATGATGGACAGTAGTCTAAAACATTGTCTGTTATAACAATTTAAAAATTCACTGTCTTGGAAGGTAATCTAATGTTTACTGATCATAACTCTCTTGTATCATCTTCCATTAGATTAATATTATGACAAACTATTAATGTAAATGTGAACATATCTGTTTATTATTATTTTTTTTAATTACTTCCAATTTTCAGAAGCTTGCTGAACACGTAGACAACATCATCTGAAAATTTTATGAATTATCAGAAAGCAAAATATGATAATATAATTCAAAAATATTTATTTCCAGCATGTATCAGTGTACAAATAAATGTAAGAAATTAAAATTTACCACAAAGGCCTTTTTCGTCAGAGCCATCAGCACAATCTGGATGGGAATCACATAATTTGTGTAAAGGAAGGCATATGTCATCTTTCTCGCATAAAAATCCATGACAATCATTATCATCACCTAAAATTATGAAATTTGTACTAGGGCAAATATCAATAAAATCACTAAGATATCCATCCCCAAAATAACCTCCCTTATTTCCATAATGTGCATTTAATAGAATGTATAACATGGAGGCTTAATGACCAGTTGCATTTTTTTTTGTATTGGACCTCCCCTCAGAGGTTTAGGAGGGGGAGGGGATTTTGTTTGGAGGAGACTATTTAACTGACTGTTCTATAAATAAACAACTGACTGTTCTGTAAATAGTACAGTAACACTTACTGGCTTAATATAAATAGATTGATATTAAATATGGATTTTTAGAAATAGTTTTTCAATGGGATAATTGAGGTGTACCTAATCTTCAGAACAAAGACTATCTTTTTGTTACTTTTTATTCTTAAATAATTTGAATTTGTTTCCTCCCTCCAAATGGAAGAAACCCACTTATGACATCAACCTTATGACACAATCCAGAAATGCCGACTACAAAACTCTTATGTTTCAGAACCTATAGATCATCTAAATACCGATGTATTAAGAATAAATGTGTATTTACTTATACATAATATTTGTCTGTTCACAGCCTTGGTTTCAATGCTGTGAATGGTTCTTTGTATCTGTTTTCCTCACTTTTTTTATTGATTGTTGTTTTTGTAATCTCTATTAGCAATAAAATGAATCGTCAGTAAAAAATACGTAAAATGAGAAACAATGTTTTGTTGTTCGTAATGGAGCTTTCCGAGCAGAAGTCAAAGAAGCCATGTGAATAATTTCCAGTAATGAATTTTGTTTGAGCTTCGTGGTGTAATTTAACAACAAACTAAATTTAATGTTCTTCGGTATGAAATGAACAAAGGATTCTGAGAAGGGTGGGAAACTTAATAATAAAATGTATTTAATTTCAATTTTCAAGTTCAAATTTCCCAGGATTTAATGATCAAAAATTAGATAAAGACAGGACACAAGTGCAGCTGTCATTGAGCCAAAAAGGAATCTGCATCAGATTATTTTAACAAATTTTGACTAGACAGAAAAAAAAACCTTCAAACATTTTCAAAGAAATTAAAATTATTATCATATTAACATGTTGGCAGCAATAAGACACAAATAGTTCTTGTATTGGACACTCCTTTATATGTGGGAACTTTCCTTTATCCAGGCAACGTCATAACTGTTATGACAAGGCCCGAATAGTGGAAGGTTCTCTCACTCACTGTGGCTGTAAATATTATAAATTTTAGCTCCTGATGAGGCAGTAAAGGTGTGAAACCTCGTTGAGCAGGAAATGATAAATTAATTTTATTAATTACGATTTTTTTTATTGGTTGGTCTTCCACCTAAAGATAAATGAATATTATGAAATTTTAAATAATTTGCCTTTTTTTCGTGAATGAATTCTCTCTGTGAAATTCATACAATGTAGTTCATCTGAATTATCTCCACAATCATCAACTTTGTCACATTCCCATGCTTTGGGGATGCATTTTTTTGTATGACAAGTAAATTGATCATCAGTACAAATTGAGCAGGAATGTTCATCTTCTCCTCCAGGACAATCCATTATGCCATCACATCTGTTTTATTAAAACAAAAAAATCTATATAAAAAAAATGTACATTTTAAAATGACCTTATACATTTATTTCTCTCTCCCTCTCTCTCTCTCTCTCTCTCTCTCTCTCTCTCTCTCTCTATATATATATATATATATATATATATATATATATATATATATATATACATGTTCATATACATATTTTACTTATGTCCCTACTTTACTGAAAGAGGAAAACAGCTGTTGGGATCTGAGGAACAGATGAATATGCTGTTGGGATCCGAGGAAAGGCAGGATGAAGACTTGATGGTGCTGTTTTGAGATTTAGTAGTAGGACAGTGTTCTTCATCCGTCATGTCTTCACAGTCATCTTCTCCATTACACACCAGCTTTCTACTAATGCAGTGCCCATTTTCACAAGAAAACTCGTGGCATTCCTCTTTCTTCCCTAATATCAGTATAAATTAATATATATAATAAATTAAAACAAGTTAATATATAAGAAATGAACAATATAAGTAGTAGTATCATACTGCATTGACTTCCTTCATCTGAACCATCAGTGCAGTCTATTTGTAAATCACAGACCCAGGACGAAGGGATGCAACTTCCTGATGCACAACGGAATTCATTCTTTAAACACTGAATACCTTCACAGTTATGCTCATCACTACTATCTTCACAATCTACAATCATATCACAACGCCCTGGCAGAGGAATACATTCTCCAGAGTGACAATGGAATTCATCTGGAAATTCATAAAAGTTACTCTAATAGTCTAGAATTTGCCTTCAAATTTAGACTATTAAACAAAAGCAGTATCACCTATAGTGAAATGAAGAATTCATGAGCTGGATAAATGTGAATTTAAATTTCGGGTTCTCTGAATTCTTTCTCACTGATCACACAATTTATAAAAATTACATTATGTTTATTTGTTTTATTATAAACTGGCTTTAAAAAATCGTTAACAAATGCAATTTTATTACTAAAAAAAAATAGATAAATACCAATGTAATGACTTTATAAGGGACACTTTAAATTCACATTATATCTGAATTTTACTCACAATTTGACAATTCTGATAAATTAAAGCAAAGGGTCAACAATTTAAACAAAATGATTGAACTGCAAACAATTTGTGTTGCCTCTACACATTCATACCCTCACTGCACCTCTTTATAAGTATAAAAAGTGTAGTAGCATTAACATTCAAAAATTGAAATTAACATTACAACAACCCATGGAGACAACATAGCTCTGCATAAAGCAGTTAACTTTTTCCTGGTAGTAAGTCTTTCATTTAATTTCCATAAGAAGTATAGTCAAGTAACAAAAAGTGGATGGAGCCTTATTACTGTGATTCCTAGTCAATAAATTAGCCAATATTTCATTCAAGGCTTTGATATCTGTCTTTATATTCACAAATTCATTGAGCTCGCCCATTCTACGATTTGCATTCCAGAAATTTATATCATACTTAATAGCCTAAAAGGATTAGATTTACTTTCTACCAAAGCAAATAAAATATTGATAATGCTTTTTAATCATTAGACATTTTAAATTAATACTCCTTGTTAACAATACTGGAATAAGAATGGTCTCACGTCTACTGGTGACTTTCTAAGGAGCAGTTGTATATGACAGTACTGAAGTAAAACTCTAAAATCCAGTGGCAATCTCCCAATTTGTCTCTCTAGCTGATAGACACTCAATCGACCTTCGGATCTGGGAAAACCTCAAGAAATTGTGAAAAGGTACTGTACAATTTGCACGCCTCCCTAACATGGGTGGTGCGTGCAAATCTTGAGCGAGCAAGCTCAGCATCGTCGGATATGAGTCCAGGCGTGGATTTGGTAAAAGCAAACTGTATGAAATAATATAAACAAATATTTATGTGAGAGAAAACTATATTAAATGAAACATTTCTTTCCTAGGCTTGAAGAGCCAATGGGGTTAATTTGTTATTGATTAGGTTTAATGTTGCCTGGGGATTATGGTGGGCCGCATGCTGTGGTGTTTTCTCGACGTTGCATCGTACTCGCCCCTCTCTCTTCCTTCCTCGCACTCCTGGCCGGAGATTAGCTCCTCTACTCCTTCATGATGTATCTGATCTTCTGTAAATGAGTGAGGAGGTTTGGCTGAAGAAGAGCTGTTGAGCAGTGTAAGTGCTCTTCAGCTGCCCTGGACGTACTGCTTGCTAGGGCTCCATGCGTGTACCTTAGCGCTGCGTGCTGCAGTGCGAGCTTGCAGAAGTTCCTGCTTCACCTGCTGGACGGGAGAGTGCGTGGGATCCTCGATGGCGAGCGATAGAGTTAGCTCGTAGATCGAACAGGTACTATACAGATTACATTGGATAGCCAAGCTGTCTTTTAGAAAATCAATCCCTCATTAGAATTGGCCTACATTACAGAGTTTTGCCTGAGAGGAGGTTAACTCCTGGGAAGAGAAGGAATAGTTTTATAATTGAACATTAGTCTAGGCCTTGACTGGCAAAGCTTTACAATATATAAACCAAAAACTAGAGCAACCCAAGAAGGGAAGAGTAGAAGTCCTGTAGAACAACTTCTCAAAGATCATGGCCCTGAGCCAAGTCCTACACTATCATTTACATAAAACAAGTCCTGTTGACGATATGGAGGTACAAGAAACTGGAACGTATTCTCTCTAAGTATAAAGTTCTCGCTTGCTATAGTTTACTGTACTATGGCGAAGTAAACCAAAAGAAACTTTATTTAGGCAAGGGGGACATAGCCAGTAGGGTTGACCTCTATAGGGAAGGGGGCATTAGAACAGCAATTCCAGTGCAATAATATAATATACTCAATCAGATGATCCAGTTTTTCTTTATCTTTTTTTACAAGAGCTTCCAGAAATTGATAAAAATTCTACAGATAATTTATGCACATTATTTACCTTTTCAGTTGTTTTTTTTTATTCATCTAATTTTCAAAAGAAAATTCAAGAATCTATTTCTTTTGGAAAATTATAATTGAAATCTTCTTATCTAGGCTATTAAATTTAAATATCTGCAAGCTGGGCTTTTTTTTTTTTTTTTTTTTTTTTTTTTTTTTTTTATGTACACCACTACATAAATACAATCGTACGTAAATTTATGTACAACCGCATACCACTACTTAAGGTGATCATGCAATCGATGAAGAGTTTTAGAGATAAATCTTAGTTTATAAAAAATGCCTTATTTATATATCTTGTTATTTAAAATGGTTTTATAGACTATTTCACAGTGTAAAATTATAGAAATAATTTCAAAGCATTATCTGTCTATCAGCTAATGACCAAAACAGTCAATGTAGACTAAATAAAATCTGTCTTTGTTGTGTAAATGCAGCAAGTGAATCTACTCATTCAATAATAAAAAACTAAGTATGAATCAAGACTAAAAGAAGGTTTTTATTATTTTTTAATTCGCTATTTTAAAATTGCTTAGCATTAGAGAAAGAAAGGACTTAACTTACTTTGGGTACAGTTTACAGCCTGACAGTTATGTTCATCAGAGCTGTCAGGACAATCTAGATGCTTGTTGCACCTCGCTGAATGGGGTACACAATTGATTCCATCGGCACAAGCAAAATTATGAGGAGGGCAAGTTTTTGTGCAATCTTCCTCATCATCTCCTCCCTGGCAGTCATGCCTTCCATTACAACGGAGGGATCGAGATATACATTCACCAGTATTACATTTGAATTCATCTTCTTTACAAACCAATTGAGTTGTGCATGTTTCTTTATTAAATTCTAGTTCCATGCCATCTGGACAGCCACATACCTGAAATTAAAATTAATCTCTTTTTTCATAAAACTGGAGGGGGGATTCTAGCAATTAAAAGGTTCTTTCAATGGTTAATTTCTCAATTTAAGTTCAAAAATCTTAACTTACCACATAGCCATCAGAAGACCCTCTACTTTATATTATGGTAGATACATTATAGGCTCATTATTTTAGATGTAATTCTACAAGTAAACAAGTAAGTAAAACTATATTTTACTATTCATTGTAAGTTATAGTGATTTGACAAACTACTGAAGGAATTTTGAATTGAAAAATAGATTTATGGAGTGAGCCAAATTAACCATTGTCTAATTTTATGATGATATATATATATATATATATATATATATATATATATATATATATATATATATATATATTCAAGATTTTTCAATCCTAACTCAATGGCAAAAAGGTTGAATTTGAAAAAAAAAAAAAAAATTGATTTGGAAAAGATTAATAACATTCTTAAAAACATGTTTACATAATGTAAAAATAATTATTACCACTATAATCCATTTCTTACATTTTTTTTCCTTGTGTGAAAAATCTATCACGTCAATACACAATCATATCAGTACAGTTGAAAATTAAATTATTTTTCCTACATAGAGGAAAGAACTAGAAGAAGGGGGGTTTGACTTGTCTTTGAAAGGAACTTTCTCATTATGATCCTGAAGGCAAAATATTTATAATAAAATAGGAGAAACATGTATAAACCTTTTTGTGAATGTACCTGTAGGATGGCTATGTAACAATTTATGGGATTGTAAGTACCTTCGTAATGCCAAATTTTATTAAACTACTTATAATTTTCATTTTAGCACAATTTTGAATAATACTACTGTAAAAAATGCATAATAAAATTCTGGTTCAAAAGTCATGAAGAAAAATCAATTTACCACATTTTTTAGCGATAGAAGACAGAAGTGGCTGCAATTACCAGCCTTCTTACAGGAATCAATTGTGAACAGTGGATGCTGATGTATTCCAATGATATTTATTCGATCAGTTTCTTTAATCTGGTCTAAGAAAAAGAAAGGAAATCCAATGAAACATTATTAAGATTCTCCAATTCAGGCAATCAGTTCTTATGAATAATCATGGCATTACAAAAATTGTATTGTTTACAATTTATTTAAACTACTATTACCAAACTATTATTTTTTATTCAGAATAAGAATACTACATTTTTTTTTTTTTTTTTTTTTTTTTTTTTTTTTTTTTTTTTTTTTTTTTTTTTTTTTTTTTCTTTTTAAGGAAACTCTCCCTTTTCATGGAAAATATTCATAATATTCCACAAACCCTCCGAAATCTTATATTGGTAAAAAATTGATAACAAATCGTAGGCTGTTGATATTGCAAAGGTTCAGACATGAGAGTGAATAAAACTACATTTTTTAAGTATAAAATTGATTTATATTTGGTAATGTTTCATTCAAGCCTTCATCAGGACTTTGAGGAGAAGAGCTGATCCTTATGGAAGTCGCTACAACACCATACATACACCCCAACACTCTCCGCTTTTGCATTAGTTAAAAATGGATGGCAACCCAAAATTATCAGAGGCTTAGAAATATCAGTAATAATAAGGGAACTATTTTAATTTTTTTTCTTTAAAACAGGAATACATTACTAGTAGATTCAAAACAAAAGAGAACAACAGATTATTTTTGTGTAAAGTAATTTTTATTTGTGTAAAAATTATTTCATATCTTGATTGTTCATAGTTAATTTAATCATCCAAAAACATAAAATAAGGCAATGAGACTTTCTGCGTGAAAACAATATGAAAAGTATTTTATTTATATGTGGCAGAAGGTCAAATTCAAATACACACACACACTTTCTATACTACTCCTTTATTGTGCTCTACATGTTTCGCTTTGAGAGAACTTCTCAGTGGTTTAGGCTGTAATTGTATATTGCTCCTAAAGAGGTGTCATAGGAACGTGAAACATGTAGAGCTCAAAAAAGGAGTAGTGTAGAAAGAGTGTGTATGTGTTTGAATTTTACCTTCTGCCACATATAAATATATTAGAAAAAATAGGGCCACCATCTTATAATATGTAAAGAGGTATTTTATCATAATATTATTGTTTCAAAATTGAAGATTGAAGTATGGGTAAAGGTTCGTAAGTCCGGTTTCCACCCTTACTGTAACAATGGTAAAATAGGGAAATTTTTTAACAAGCAACCCACTGAAAGAGGACCACCAATTTAAAATCAGATTCTCGGACTACCTCTAAAGATCCACAATGTCAGAGTCTTTTACTCTACGATTGATCCATCATGAGGTCCATGAGATTTAAGAGTATCGGTTTTTCACAATCATGAGAACAAGACTAGTATTAAACAATATAGTTTCATAAATTGGAACTTAAACTTTTCAACTCGGACTGTACTACTTGAAGAAATAAATACATTTTCTCTGGAGCGGTTATTTTCCATTTAGAAATTATTTTCATGAGCGAATTCGTATAATTGACTATTTTTGTTAAGATATCTATTCCTAATAAAAGTATAAAACAAACTTTTGTTAGCTTCCTAATTTTAATTCCCATTTATGTGCTATTGAAGGAAAACTTATTTCTCCCAAAATTGCAATGCTCCCACTGCAAATTAAATTGTTATCACTTCCTAAAAAGCACAATGTCTTCCTCAGAATCCTCAATATGCTCTTCGAAAACACTTTGTGGAGCCAAGGAAAGACCAGGCAGTGATATATATCTTCTTCCATGGAGTCTCACCCTCGTCTCTCTGGAATTGAAATGCATGGGCCAATATACAAGTAATTCGTCATCTGGGCCACGGCCCCTCACTACCAATATATTAGTACTTTGTCGTCTTGGTCACGGTCGCTCACCATACGGGTTGCCTACATAGTGTAAGTGTTAAATAAATGTAAGATAATTATAAAAATGTCTTTGCTAGGGTTTCAATCAAAGACTTTTCATAGAACTACTGTTTTTGAGGTTCATTATATATAAAAGAGAATAAGTGCTTATTACATATCATGGAGATATTTTTGGTTTACCTATAACAAACTCCTTCTTATAATGATTGCTGTCAAATTTATTTGACCAGTACATTTTGTTTGATCCATAGGTTACCCAAAAAGCATCTGAATCTAATGTTGTGATGCCAACAGGTGCAGTATCCATTTTATGATATAGATGGCGATCTCTACCTGAAAACCATAGACAAGTTTATGTGTGCAATCATACATTATCAAAAAAAATTTACAAACAAATATGATAGATATTTAATACTTAATAGTTTAGTTTGGCAACCTGCGGCTCTTTGAAGGATTATTTGTGGCTCTCGATAAATGAACCTGACTTCCCTTTTCATGTTCATGCTATTATATTTTAAAAAATTACTGTCATTCCGAATGTGTTTCAAAATGTATTTTAAATTACTGACAACAGATGTGAAAGACTAAGTGCAACATTGTAACAAATTTCATTTTCATGCAAGTTAAGAATGATATTAATAATCGAAAACTACGCGACCTAACATAAACAGTGGCCTAATCGAAGATTCGAGACTGATTTTGAATTTGTAAACTCTTATTGCAACGGACAGTTGACATTGCGCTCTGTAGGAAACAATTTGTATCACTCTTGCTAAAGAATTATCAATAGAAGTAAAATAAATGTGTTTAATTTTTAATATTTAAATACAATACACGTATTTTGTACTTTCCTGTTTTGAATAAATATAATGTTTATTCCATTTTTTTTTGCATACCTTTTAATATTGAGGGTCTGCCTATTATATTTACATAACTCATATGTAATTTACATAATACTATTCGTCCTAATGTTAGGGTAGTTATAATAGTAATATATAAAGAATATATGTCATATTTTAACGTAATATTAATGAAGCAAAATATTAAGATATTCATCAGGTGCTTAGAATAAATTAATAATACATTTAATAATCACGTAAATAAATATTAATGAATTATGAGATAATAATGGAGGCTATTGATAATTTTTTTAAGACCTAATTTTCGAAAATTTATAAATAATGGTGAGTCGTTTAATTATGGGAGCTTAGAGAATAGTAAAAATCTGCAAGTTTCTGTTGTGGTCTAATGATTAGAAATCAGCATCTGAATGTACAATAGCCTTCACGATCTATTGCTATATGCGGGATTGTTTCCTAACAAATAGGATTGCACATTCTGCATGGTGACTGAGGTTGTGTTATATATAGAATTTGTTGTAATATTTTCTAGTGTGTAACTATTTCTACAAAAGATAATCTACTTTATCTGCTATTTAATCAACAATATAATAATAGAAAAGGGGGTCTCCCCTGGTCTCGTGGCTAGCGCACTAGATTCATAAGCGGGATATGGTGGGTTCGATCCCCGCTGGTGCCAGACATTTTCTCATCTCAGGGCTCGCTGAGAAAATTCCTGGCTACACCCTGGATGTCGGCGCTAATGGCCAGGATTTATCGATGCGCCGTAAAAAAAAACATATATATAAAAAAAAAATAAAAAATAATAATAGAAAATACTTATAGTTGATTATACAATAATAGACTAAAATAACGTTATAATAGACTAAATTATGCAAAGTTTTATGAATAAATAGAAAAGTACACAGTCAAATATTACATAGGAAATCATAAATTTCATATATGTGGTGTGTTCAAACAGTTTAATGTTCAAAATGTCATCATGTTTCTCGAAAAACCCTTTTCGTAAAAAGGATTTAATGTATTTTATTCATAATCTCCTTTATAAATTAACAAATCCGCTTAACATACACAAACAAGTATGCTCTCAAAATTTCACCTTCATCATCAGTAGTCATAATAACACCTCCCATTCGATCAGCCCAGAAAAGCCGAGCAAGTGTAGTATCGAAGAAAAGTGACAATGGCCCAATAATCTCACTCTCAATCATATGTGTTCTAGTACTTAGTCGACCATCCATTGAAATCCTGTCAATGTGTGACCCATGGTTACTATGGAAAGCTATAAACATGTACCTGAAAAATAAAAAATATTTCAATATTTCTATCAGTCATTATTTTTAACCAATATATACATAGTAATATAAATAATAATAAAAAAGTCCGCCACGCAGGAGCTGCATAACTAAACACTTTCCTCAGATTTTTTGTAGTGTAGACTACATTACTGAATAATTTGCTGTAAATAACCTATATAACTAAAATAAAAACGTGAATAGGTCTGCTAATTTACATTTCTTATGAGAACTGTTCAATTATTAATTTTGTAAATAATTTGCTTCCAGAGTTATGTTAATACATGATACTGTACTACTTAATAAATACACAAAAACTTCATTTTCCGTCTTTTGATCTGACGCAGGAACAGGATACAGTCCCCCTAGTGGGAGATAGCGCTCCTCGCGGCGGCTTCGAGAACCTACGTCTGGCGGGCTAATTCTAATGAAACAGAGTTTAAAGTAAACCCTCCTTTCCAATAGACCGATTTACTTCATTTTTACAAAACTTCTTTCTCATGAGATACCCACGAGGTATACCGCTTTTCGTTACAATACAGCAGAAATTACGAACGGTATGAGTATATTTGTACTTTAGGTCCGGAGTAACCCCCCCCCCCCCCCTCCAAATAACCCGATTTAGTTTATTTTTACAACCCATTTTTCTCTGTTGATTACCACCACGAATATCGATTTTCGTTGAAATGTAACAAAAATTATGGCTGGTAATGGCAAATTGGCAATGTGGGTCCGGAGTAACCCCCCCCCCCCCCCTCCTAATGAACCGGTTTAGTTTATTTTTACAACGTATTTCTCTCTTTAGATCAACATAACGAATATCGAGTTTCATTGAAATATAACAAAAAATACGGCTGGCATGGTCAAATTAGTGTTTTGGGTCCGGGGTAACCCCCCCCCCCTCCCGGTGGGCCGATTTTGATGGTTAATGAACTCGTTCAATCGTTTGCTAATTGAACGCTATATACCACGTTTCGGGAAGAAAAAACAAAAACTCGGCCGCTATCGTGTTAACACACACACACACACACACACACACACACACACACACACACACACACACACACACACACGCACGCACACACACACACACACACATATATATATATATATATATATATTTTAACGGGGTCATTTTCGGTGTCTACTAGGTAGGATCGATAAAGATTCGAAGAAATGTTTCAAAAATTCCGTCATGAGTGCAACCTCAATAGATATTTTCCTTTGGAGGAAAGTTCTAAAAAGCACATTTCATTTTACTGAATAAAAATTTTTTTTTTTTTTACCCTGAATCCAAAACTAAGGCTATATCAGTTGGAACTTCATCTCCAAAATCTCGAAGAAGTGTTTTTCTGTACTTGTTTCTCAGACTTATAATTTCAAGTGTTTTTTTTTCCTCATCTAACAAGTAAAGATTATTACTATAATAGTCAACTTCCATTGCAATAACTCGTCCAACTTGCTCAACTAGAGTTTCTGACTCACGTGTTGCCCAATTATAACTAACAATTGATTTCATAATTAAATCACTGAGTATAATATTGTCTGGAAAAATAAAGAATATATTACATGAAAATTTTGAACAAAATACAAAAATTATCAATTAAAAGTAGAAAGGTATATTTCTATAGAACTAAGAATTTTACAGGATATATAGTCATTGCTTCTTAGCAAGAGGTAGAAAGGTGGAATATTAGTTAATAATAACTTTAAAAGGTAATGGAAAGAAAATTCAGTTTTATATAGTAAGAATGAATCTGAATACATATTTTATAATACAACTAAAGAACAAATTAGCTAAACTAATAATAAAACAATAAATGCTTTTTGTAATAATTCCTTATTGTAAAATAGATAAAAACCACAAAGCAAAACAAAAAAATATGATGATGAGTGGGGAATTCAAAAATTCTGAGCATCTTGAAAACAATAGCGTTGTCCGTAAAAAAAAACTTCAAGAGTTTCAGATGATAAGGACAAAATTTATTAATGTTTGAAGTAAATCTGAAAAGCAGAAAATTGTTCTTCTTTTGCTAATTGTTCTTCTTAGTTTAATTACTTGAACTTCGACATTATTGCAAAAATATGGTAGCTGAACTCAAGAGAGGTTTGATAAAAGTCCACTTTTACATTTGTTTAATAACTAATTTTCAGAAATTTATAAATATGGGTGAGTGGTTACCAAACGTAAGACCTGGGGCACCGGTCAGGCGGCACAGACTGGACACCAAATACGTACAAGCCTTAGGTAATGGAATAAAAAGACAGGGATACCTCCTTATAGGTGGAGCAATAGGTTCAATGCCCACACTCACTTTAGAAGTAGACATACCTCCCCTACACTTCCACATGGTGGCATAATCACAGCACACATGATGATCTCCCTGAATGTGATTAATCCTTTAAACGCTCTGAGTGTATGAAAAAAAAGCAGTGCCCTCATTGCTCTCGACGGGTATAAGCGCTCTGAGTTCTGCACTCAGGGTCACACAAGGATTACCAACCTTAGCCAAAAGGAAATACCAATAAGGAGACTTCTTGATTATTGGAAGGAGTTAGCACCCTGAAGAGAGATTGCAATGGGCTGCACAACAGGGGGTTTCAGCCGCCCTGGAGGAGGATAGTCTGAATAAATTGCATAGTCGCTGAACTAAAAATATTTTTTTTTTTTTTTTTGTTTTTATAACAAAAATGTTGTTTATTTAGAATAGCAATTAGTTATAGCAGTAAGTTACAAGTAATTTCTACATGCAAATATATCTTACCTGAAGCTGGGTCATAGGCTAAAGCACCTATCTTTCGAAGATGGTGTAAATCCTCTGCTTTTGTTACAAAACCCCCAAAGGATTTATGTTCTATACTGATTAGAGTTTGTCCTGCACCTAACATAATCAAGTCAAGGTTATGGTCCTTAATACAGGTTTGATTATCCGTTGACAATTTCTTGTGATAAGGGCATGTACAAGAGTACTGTAGCTTATTCTCTTGGTTCTTAGGTGCTAGTAAGCATAAATCGGAACAATGAACGTCATAGCAAGGATTTGCTACCTATAATATCAATGGTACCTTAAAATAAATTAAATAACAATACTTGACAATAGCAACAATAATAATATCAAATATTATTAATAAAAAAGAAATTAATATTTTACTATAAAGGTAATGAGCAGTAACTGATTGTTATAAACATTTGTAATAATGGCATTTGAATATCAAACCTAATGAGAAAAAAAACTTCATGACCTTTAAGTTTGTCTGCCCATTCAAATTGAGTTGCTTTTGTGTGACATTTTTATCAATTATTCAGATATAATCAAATAAATAGATAAATAAAATAAAAGTAAAAAAAAATAAAAAAAAAATATTAAGATAAGAATGAATGATAAACTCTTGATTTCAGAATATTAAAATAAAAAAAACTAGGCTGTGGGCCTGAATAAAAACTTATGTTTAAACATTTTTGCGGTTTTTATCAGAGTGACGAAGACATAATGGCTTACTTCAGACTGGAACCTGATGTTATTGTATCTGACTTCCAGTTCATAGCAGAAACGAACATTCTTCATTGAAATGGACCCTTTAGTAATAATAAGATACATATTTCTTGTGCTTATTTGCTTATATTTTTAAAAGTATTCTAATACACAGTAATTTCAAGTCACAATCTAGATACTACAGGGAACAAAACTGGTACATCTTAATCTATAATTGATAATCTTGATTCATCTTCTTTATTTTCACAGCTTAATATTTTAAATAGATATTTATATATTAGAGCCCAACCCTTATCATACTCGTACATTAAATATCAGCTCTTTGGGGCATAAAATCCAGTTCCCACCTCCCGCAATACTTGAACTAGTAGAGTAATTAACAATACATTTAACAGAAATGTTAAAACTCATATTAGTTCAAATAAAATAAGTTTTTCAGGAAAATCATACTAACCATTAATAATAATAATGTAGCATACATTTGTTCAAACATTGTCTATATCAGATATATACATTCATGTTCAATTCAAACATACTTCACAAACATCTATTTAAATAAATTACGTACATGAGGCCCTGACATGCTGGGATGATAAATATGAATTCCATATATTTTATGGTTTCTCTCTCTGACAACAACATGACAATCATGACCAGTGAATTTATTGCAAGCTTGAATCTGGTTGGTGTCCCAATCACTCCAAAATATTTTATTTTCAAACACTTCAATTGAAAAAGGATGTTTCACAGCTGTGCTTGGAATTTTCTATAAAAAAGAAAAGAAAAGTAGAATCCAAGGAATTTGACTAAATTTTAAACAAATTACACAAGGATCAAAGAATGTGTTAGTTAACTCAATAACAAAGTTTTTTTTTTTTTTTTTTTTTTTTTTTTTTTTTTTTTTTTTTTTTTTTTTTTTTTTTTTTTTTTTTTTTTTTTTTTTTTACGGTGCATCGACATCCGGGCCATTAGCGCCGACATCCAAGGGGCATTTTTTCTCCGTAAAGAAAGCTCTGGGCCAGATGTCAGAAGAACCGGGCGCTTTTTCGATCTCTCACACAACGCTGTAAACTCTTTTTTATGTCTGCCTCTAAGGAAGCCGGAAGGGCCATCAGGGCGTGAATATATTTTTTCTTGATAAAAATTAATAACAATTTCTTCTAAGTTGATATATTGTTTCAACCAGTATTTATATAAGAGTTTTTTTATCTGCGGTTAACACTTTCCCACATTTTTTAGATATAATATAGGACTAAACTGGCAGTCTTTTTAATATTTATGTAGGAGCATCGTGCAGATCAAATTGAATCATTTGCCCAAGGATTAATACCGTTTTCTTGGATTTATCCACATTTTTTCAAATTTGGAAGAAAAAAATAAATTGTATTATGTGATGGATCTAAAAAAAAATCTTTGGAATCGGCAAATTTCGGCAAACTAAATTGCCCTCAGTACATTATACTTGAGGTAAACTTTAAGCTCTAAAAAACTTGGGATGTTTTCAGATGAAGTTTTTTTTTGCTATGGTCTATCAAAATTTTGTACTTAAGAAAAATTTCAAAGATCAATGAAGACTAATTCAGGATACATAATAAAGGAGTAATTACCCATAACCAATTATATTAGATAAAAAAGGAATCGTTTTGACGTAATTTCCTTTGGATGACTTAATACAAACACTGTCCTATCTTCAACGAGAGAGGCTCAAACTGATTGTTGGTATGAAACAGGTTTTAAAGACCTTGCCTTGTTTATAATACTACTTATGTGTTTGTTGATCAAAATAAAACTAATATTTATTAGTTTTATACGATTTTAATTCCTTGAATAGTTTCTAAACTTAGGTAGAGGATTAAAAATTAAATGTAAGAAAACAAAAATTTAAGTTTTTGTCCATTGGACATTACACTGTGCGCCGGTGGGAATTGAACCCACCATCTACCACTTGAGAATCTAAGGCATTAGCCACTATACCACGGGGAGACCCCCCGATACCAAAGCAAATTTAATTTCCCTGAGATATTAGGTTGTTCGATAAGTAATGTCAGATTTGTAGAAGCCACTTTTCATTTTTGTTTGCTGTTGATTATAATTGACATTTTAGAGGGATTCATTCATGTAAAGTCAGCAAAATTCAGATAAGGTGTTGCTGTTTATAGGCATTTGAACAATTTTATCCCCTATACATAACTTTTTTATGGAGATTTCATTCAAGCAGAAACTTTGTTTAAAGTAAAATCCATACAACTGGGACTCCCCATGGTCCAGTGGATACTTCCTTGGATTCTCATGTTCGAGTTCGAGCCTGCAGCAAGTTGATTTTTTTCATTTCAGGGCCCGTTGAAAAAAATCCTGATTAATGGCCTAGATGTCAAAGTGACTTAAAAAAAAAAAATAATAAACCAAGAGGTTCTTTACTTTAAAAAGCAATGTATTGAGTGTCTTATTTAAGTTTTTCAAATCACATTTTTGATAAGGATTTTATTGAAGAGTGCTAAGATGACACAGTTCCTGTGAGTTGAAATTTGGTAAATATACCCCAGGAATTGCCTAGCTTTCTTGCTGTGAACAATTAAAACACAGTTTAATGAGTCCTATCCATTAAAGAGAGCTCTTTATTTTCATTCATGAGCCAAGCTCTCTTGTTTTCTATGTCTTGGTCTTTGCCTGTCTCTTTAGCAAAATTTCCAAAACAAAATGTGATTTCTTAATACGATTCTGCCACAAACATTTCTGGCTGATTCTGTGGGACTTAAAACACATTCGTATGAACTCCAGTCCTACAAGCACCTGTTGAATGAGTGAATTATATGAATACCTAGGAGAGAAAATGAATACATTAGTAAAGATGAAAGTTCTTAGATGGACTGCTGGGAAATTAAGGAAATACAGCCTATGAAACAATAGATCTGGTTGAAGCTCTAAGTATGTTCTAAAATAGAAACTTTTAAAAAAAAATATCCAACTCGCAGGAACTGTGCTGTCTTCGCAGGTTTCCGTTCTTATTCCTAGTATCATTTGGAAATCCTGGAGTAAATATAGTTAATATGTTGGGAATAATGATAACATCTACTCCAAAGAAATCCTTAATAAAAGTAAGATTTTAGGCGCCATTAACTTACAGTACCAGAAAATACTCTCTCAGCCACTTCGACACCAGCCCAGAAAGATCAACGTCAAAGAACATGTGGTTTCTGAATACCCAAACCAAAGATTAGTTAGGAAAAATATTTGCATCATCTTTTCATGAAAATGGTTATACGTATATCTTAAAAAATGGTTTCATTTGTTTTACTATGCTAGAAAAGCTATAAAAAGAGTACCTGCACGTTAACTCGAAGACATAAGCATTATGATTTTCTCAGCGCCAATTTCACTCTAAAAACCATGTTCTGGTAGACGGATTCTGCTGGTTATCGAGTTTGACGTTTTAAAGTATACAAAAGATTTTTGTACCAAATTTCATAAAAATTGGACCATTTTTCAGCACGTGAGAGAGCGAACAGAATTATATATATAAGATAAGGATCTGAGGGACCCAAGAGCAAGTTTTTAAAAAGAAGAAAGGAGCTAAGGATGAATCACATATGCTTTTAGACAAACAATTGACTTTATTCTTAGAAAAGCAGCCCTAAAATACTAAACTTAATCCTATTACACTGGGGCTGTTTATCCTCCTAACACACACACGCACACACACATATACATATATATATATATATATATATATATATATATATATATATATATATATATATATATCCACACACACAGAAATTTGAACCACCGTTATTTCATGATTTATGGATCCTGAAATGCAAACATTTCTAAAACAAATGTAGGATTAGAAAGAGCCAAAGGTAAGAACCCAAGACCCATGAATATCATCAGTTTTAAGAGGACTGGATCTTGTTAGGTCATAAAGTGAATCATACTATCAGTCGTCAACGAACAGTTATAGATGGAAATTTTTGGAACACAATTTTTGACTTCGTAACTTTGTTTGGGCTGGATAGGAGGTGAACATATCAAAAGTCCTCGCCCGGACTGTAGCCTTTGTGCCGGGGGGGAGGGGGGTTTAGAAGGGTCCAGTTTTCGGGTTTTCACTTATATCTCAGAAACCCTGCGTCCTAGCGACATGACTATTCTATAACAAATGAAAGCTGATTAAATTTCCTACAAGTTCTATTCTATAAAGTTTTTCGAGATATCTTTAGGTTTCGAAATAACCGCTCTTGAATGTCGGTCATTTTGGGGTAAAACACTTTCGCCACATATTTTTAAGCATTCGTTGACTGGACTGTATAGAGTGATGAAAAAAGAAGAAGGGATTGTGACTACATGGTATTCACAGAAGAAACATTAAATAGAAAAAAATAAATAAAACTCACTTTCCTATCATGACCATCAAGCTTGATGCATTCTATAGTGCCTTCTTTAGCATCGACCCAGTAAAGCCTGTCCGTTCCATGATCAATAGATAGGCCATTTGGCCAATGAATATTTTCTGTAATGAAATCAAACACTTGAGACCCGTCCATTCCAGATCGGGCAATCAGTGGTCGATCTCCCCAGTCAGTCCAGTACATTAACCTAAAACAGGATATCATAAAAATAACATGTTTTACTGACTATTGTGTTATAAAAATCAAAGATAATTAATTGATGATACAATTATAGAATTCTTAGAAAATTGTTAAATTATTTGAGTCCAAAATCAAATTAATTTGTATTCAGACTCCATACAATACAGCAATATTAAAAATTAAAACAAATTTTATTTTAACACGAACAATTAAAAATCTACAATTCATTTATAAATCATGTTAATAGTTTTCTTGAATATTTGTTTTCATTAATCTTGGAATAATAGTCATGAAAAAACTCACTGAACTGAGGGTGGAGGGGAAAGCTGGTGAGAAACTCGTGTCCCTAATTCAAAGAGGTGAGACTTATTCTCTTATAATGAACAGCAACAAAATGTTAATACATTTATTTCGAGATTATGCTCATATATAATCTTGGTGCAGTCAAGTATAAACAAAAGTGGTTATCTTTCATCTTAGAGCAACATTATTTTCAACAAAGGTTTATCTACTTTATCCAAAAATATTCCCTGTTGAAATAATAATTTATTTGTGTAAACAACTTTACATTTAATTTAAATGGGAAGGGCTTGCAATGATTCAGTGTGTAGTCTCATGGAATCTGGGCACTTGGAAATCTGAGAGGCATGAGTTTTAATCTGGTGTGATGGATTTACCTCATTCAGCAATGAGCTCGTTAAAAGAGGTTTCTCCTACACCACAGATATTTGACAGGCAGTTAGATAGCGTATATCAACTTCCAATATGGCCATAGAAGATAATGTAAACTGAAAAAAAATATTTTGGCTGAAAGGAAGGAGTCCTAAAGAGCTAGAAAGTGGATACGACTCATGTAAGCATTTGGCTTACATGAGTCGTATCCACGGACGCATGTAACGACTCATTTGGCTTCCCGTAAATAGTGAAATTTTACAAAGATGGAAATATCCTATCATTATTCATAAGAAATATAAATTAAGATGGGCAGACTTAAATAATTGACCAAAATTAAGTTTATTTATGCATAGCTCTTTTTAATTACCCCTCTGAAGAATGAAGAACAATGGCCCTTGGTTTATCAATGTCTTTGTTATTAATTACGGTACAGACAACACCATCATTTGAACAAACTCCAATGTGCTTGTACTTTGAATCTGTGAAATAAATTGTTCTTGTAACCCAATCAATGGCAAGGTCCTCTGGGCTTCCAATACCTGTAAACAATAATTTCACATATGTAGGAGAGGATGAAATGAGAGACACTAGGACGAAAACAAGAGAACACTTTGAAAATGGGATGTGCAGATGACAAGCTAAAACCAGAGCAACAACATATTTCATTGCAATAGCTATAAAAGAGATTCAATCAATTTTATTTGAAATTATGAGATAACATAATAAAAATAAGGTTGAGTGTAAATGATGATTGAAGTACACTGAATGACTGAACACATTGCTTAAATATTCAAATTCAAATCAAGGAGGGTTCCATAACAACCAGCTTCCTATCCTACAAGTACTTTTGATTTCACCTAAACGATTTTACAAATATTTAAAACAATGAACCTGATGTTACAATAATCCGCTGATCCCCTCCATGTTCACTGGCCTTGACTATTGTCTCTTCGCCTTTTGCAAAAGTAGTCCAATAAACATTATGGCCATCATAAGCTATGCCAGTTGCATGAGGAAGTTTTGTTGCTACTTCATAGTAAACTCTTGATTTCAAAAAGTAAGCGCGTACTTGGTCATTAGTTGAAAACATTAACAACCCTTCACCACCTGAAAACAATTGATTATTCATAAAAACTGAAGCTGGCAGTCTTTAGAGGAATGGGAGAAATAAATAAGGGTCACAAAATGAGAATGCATGACTTACCATCAGCTCTACATATTCCATGGTCTGGAGACCATGTATATCCATCAATACAAGAACAGTTGTATCCTCCAATTGTATTGTGGCAGATTTGATCACACATGCCAAAATTATCACACTCATTAATGTCTAAAAAGAAATGTAAATTAATTTGTATACAAAATTTAAAAAATGTGAATGTAGTTGAAAGTATTATTGGAGAAAAATTAACCGAGTCCATTATTTTCTGAATTAGAGCACAATTTAAATTTGCAGTTAAATATTATATGTAATTAAATTTCATTTTTTTTTTTTTTTTTTTTTTTTTTTTTTTTTTTTTTTTTTTTTTACTACAGTCTATGTTTAACAGAACATAAATAAGAGAAACAATATAGTTTTTTTTCCTCTAGCAGAACGACTGCTGAGATCATTAGGACCATCCTCTTTAGTTTGTTTATGAATCAATCTGCTTTTTTCCCTTCTAAATGGATTACGTCTCATAGAGTTGTTTAGAAGTCCTTCCAGATATTCTTCATAGTCTATATACCCATAAAATTTGCATAAATACAGAAATAGGAAATTGTCTTAATCTTTCCTTTTGGCCAATTATTTATGGCTATTAGAAGATCAACTTAAATACATACTTAAATAAAGAAAGCCAAAATCATATTTTCAAACTGTTAATGAAGGACAGGAATGATGCCCAAATTATTTCACTGTACGTGGGCATGTGACTGTGTGTATGTGCAATCAAGCAGGCTGGCTTGTAATTGTCCATGCAAATAAGGTTTAAATTTACATTACCTTCACAAATTCCAATTTTATATTTATATCCTTTTTGGCAAAACTGAATGCATTGTGGACCCTCAGGTAGATTAACACACCTCTCATTTGCAGGACATCTTGTTTCTGAGCAACTATCTGAAAAAATGAATCCTTAATTAAAAAAAAAAAGTGTGATTCTGTAATCAAAATGAATGATAATTATTATAAATAATTTCCTTCTTCTTCTTCTACTTCTTTATCATCCGCCTTTGTGCCATTCAGCGTGGAGGTGCCTCGATCCAAGACCGCCAAACAATGCGATCCCGAGCCAGCGCTTTCATGGAGTTCCAATGTGGTCCATCCAAAGTAATCTTGGCCTTCCACGTGGACGACATCCAGTGGGCCGAGCCTCAAAGAACTTTCGCGGATCTCGGTCTTCGCTCATCTGGCATAAAGCCCAAACCACCTTAGCTGTCTCTTCTCCACTGTTTCCTTCAAGGAAGGTATTCCCACATCACTCCGTATCCTATCGTTCCTGACTTGGTCTCTCCTTATCAGACCTGCCACTCTACGGAAATACTTCATTTCTGCGGCTGTAGCCCTACTCCAGTGTTTCTTCAGTGGCACCCAGCTTTCACTTCCATATAGAAGTGTAGGGAGATAGATGGCCTTAAAAATGTGCAGTTTGACACTGTTTTCCATCTCTCTCTTCCCCACCACAGTGTTACACAGCTGGTAATAAACATTATTTGCTTTTTTTTATCCTGTTGGAGAGCTCCTGGTCCATTTTCCCATTTCTGCTGCTCACAGTTCCGAGGTATGTATATTCCTCCGCTGATTCCAATACGTCCCTTTGCAGCGAACTACAATTTCCTCCCCTTCATGACCAATGTGCATCACCTTGCTAATAATAATAATAATTTTAAAACTGCTCTATTCTAGGAGAATGTTATTAAGAAAATAGTAACGAACATACCAACAATTTTCCTTTGAGTAGACGGAAGGTCAATGACCTGCCTACACAATGAAAAAATCATAATTAAAAAACGTTTCAAACATTTGTTTCCAAGTTTTAAAACTTTTTGAGTGGACTAGGAGGTAGAGGAAGGGGTATATGGGGGGGGGGGGGTGTTATGTGGTAGTGGTGAAAAGGGGGGGGGGTGATTGATTTTTTTGGGTCATGGAATTTTAAAAAAATATTATAAACGCTAATAGTTTTTTAAATACTTTTGACAAAGTAGCTACTACACAATAAGAAATATGGTGTAGCTTCCAAAATTGATTTATATTTACCCTAAAATTTTTAGCAAGCTTTTTAATGTGCACTAACAGGGTGTTGTACCTCTGACCACGACCAGTTTTTGTTCCTTTGATCAGGTCTAAGGTACAACACACCTGAGTAATTTTTTCATAATTCAACTTTTATGTTCTTCTGTTACAACTTTTTAAAAAATAATTAATATTGGTTGCTTCAAGTTTTCAACAAATTTAAAAAATAATAAATGAAATAAGTTCAAACTGACATTATCAATCCTCAGGGTAGTAGTACGAACCTATCGCCCCTTATCGTTCCACTTGAAGTTGTAAGGCCTCATCAAAAAGCATTGGCAAGGAAAATGTCAAATAGGGGCCGGCCTAAAGGGAAACCTCTTATCCTGACAGATATTCCTGGAAAGCTAATTATTGACGGTGAAAAAAAACGAAAGCTCCACCCTAAACGTAAGACACCACATACAAATAAACCCTTTCCTAAAAAATTGGTAAATAAAAAGAAAATTATTCGAATGACAGTTCAGATTCTGACACTGACACCAAATTTTTTTCAGGAGGAAGTGACGTTGATCTGTCTGATAAATGTCGTGAGTTAAGTCAATAACCAGTAACAATTTGAAAAATATGATTTGGAAAAATGAAATTTTATTCTTGTTAAAAATAAAAGTAAAAAGACTATTACATATTTAGTCTCAGAGATCTGTGGTATTAAATGTCCAATGTTTAAGACCAATATTTGAAAAAAACAAACTTTAAGTGACAAGTTTACGAGAGAAGATAAAACTTTTTATGATATTGTTGTAGAAGACATTGTGGCTAAACTTCCATACCCTGCATGCACAATACAATAACAAATAAAAAGAAAAAAACAATTTGAAAATAAATAAACAGGTATTACTTACGGGCTGCAAAAAAATGTAAATATATTCAAACTAGGTAAATTGAGAATCAAGTACAGTAACATTTTTATATTTATAAAAATAATAATCTTGATATCTGTAATAATAATTGAGTTTCTCTAGGGTATAATTTTTATATTTACTTTAAATTTGGTATTTTGATATTTTTAGGTCTAATTTAACTTATAAATTATTAAAATCAAATAATTACTATAAAAAAAAGATAAATACAAGACTGCTGACATTTTTTTAGTTGCACTTCAAATAAATAAAATAATTAAGTTAATTATTTTTTTAATACTATAATTAAATTTCTTAGAAGTCTTTAAAAATATATACCTTTATCGTAGCAGTGGTTTCCTTCATCTGAACCATCTTCACAATCAGCATTATGGTTACAAACATCATTTATTTTAATACATTTCTTTCCATTAGCGCAGGGAAAAAATCCATTGTGAATATCACATTCTTGGATGTTAAAATGTTTTGTTTCTGAAAAAGAAGTCATTTAATAACTATTCATATTTAAAAAACCATACTTTTATTCATGTAAAATTACATCATTTCTTTTTTATTCTCTTAAAATAATGTTTGATATTATTAGTAGCAGGTATACATATTGTTCAATTCTTAATTATTATCTATATTTTTAGTGTTGAATATTCCTTATTTTGTGTGTAACTATTATTATTATTATTATTGTTATTATTATATAGATGAAAATAATTGTAGTCAGATGTGTTATAAACTTTTGTAATGGCCATTGCTGGACTATATCTATTGCAATTAATTTCCTTTGCCTAAGTGTTTTTATTAGCATCATTAACAATTATGCTAAAAAATATATTAAGTCTTAGACTGCCATTGGGTTTTAGCTGGTTCCTCTCTCCCTCCATAGGTAGGAACCCCACTTATAAGCTTGACCACATAATGCAATACGGAACTGCCAAATAGAAAATTTTATTTTTCAGAACCTATAGATAACTATAATAACGATGGTTCAAATTTGTATATATATACATACATATATATATATATATATATATATATATATATATATATATATGTATATATATATATGTGTATTACAATAAAGAATGATCACCAATGAATGCAATATTCATTAAATTCACTGGCACAAACTCTTGAATATTGTCAGTTACTGAATCAAATAAAAAGCACATTAAAGAGGAAAGGGTATTATAAGCTAGAATAAGATACTACCACAATGGTCTTCGTCAGAATTATCAGGACAATCTCTATTACCATCACATTCCCATTCCTTTGGTATGCAACTTTTAGATTTACACTGGAAATCCACTGCATCACAAGTGTTCTGAATAAAAAATTAAAGAAATTAGTAATAAAGCTTAAAACATATAAAAGTACTATGAAACTATAAAAATAACATGATGAATATAAAAACAACTAATTGGACATTTGTAGAATCGAGTGAATTTGGACAAGAGAACAAAGCCGCACTTAATAACAAAAGAAAGAAACACCACTGCTTAGCGATATTGAGCTTATTTCTCTCTCCCTCTCACTCTTTTATAAAAAAAAAAAAAAAAAAAAAAATCTGCCCCAGAGGGGCAGATACTGTAAAAGTATCTGATTCTCGAACATATGTCACACTAGGGAGATAGTGTGGTCAGTATTATGCTCCGGTCGCCTGTTTTGCCCTTTGGAGGTACTCATTAATAAATTAATTAAATGCTGGGTGGGCCTAGGGACGGTCTGGGACTCCAAATCCAACCTAGAAACGACGACACTAGAAGATGAAATCTTTAGTGTTCTCAAGTTTAGAAGTCAGGACATATATACATAAATAAAAAAATTATTGTCAATAGTTTCATACTTGTTAAAAAAAACTTACCACAGAGCAACCATGTATTTCATCACTTCCATCAGCACAATCATACTCAGCATCACAAACCCATTGGCCGGGAATACAAAGTCTATCTGTACACTGGTACTCTCCTTTTGGGCAAGGACTTGGTGGAAGTGTCTAAAAGAATTATTGTTATCTAATCACCAGATTGTTCTGATCATAATATATGACATTTTTGAAGAATAACTTTTCATTTTAATATTAACAGGTACATTATCTATATATATATATATATATATATATATATATATATATATATATATATATATATATATATATATATAATACAATTTTAACGGATCGCTGTCTGATATATGAAAAAAATACTATTGGGGGCCTTTATCAACGCAATAGCACCCAAAACAATGATTTTTAGAAGTTTTGTCTGTTAATCTGTTTGTATGTGCGCGCTAATCATAGAAACGGCTAATCCGATTCAGTTGCGGGTTTCCCCAATATATTCTGATAAGCTTCACTTAACATTTAGTGTTTGTTTCATGTTAATCGGTTAATAAATAAATAAGTTATGCCAATGTAAAGAATCGCGTCGAACATTTCATGAACTATCGGTATCACGATATTCACCAGAGTTTTTTGTTTTTTCGTCACGAAACTTGGTATAAAGTATTCCCCCAGCAAATTATTGAACGAGGTTCATTAGGTGGGGGGGGGGGGGGGGGGTTACTACAGACCCAATTTACTAATTTGCTCATACCGGTCGTAATTTCTGTTGTATTGTAACGAGACGCGGTATACATCGTGGGCATCTAATAAGAAATGGGGTATACCGAAAGCGGGAGGGTTTTACTTTGTACTATGCTTGCTTCTCCCGCCAAAAGCTTCCACTATCCTTTATAGGACTAGATGGTACTGTGGTGGGGGATAGCCTAGCTCCTGGAGTGCCCCGTGTGCTAAATACTTACCTCACAGGATGTTTCCTCGGAAGATCCCCTCTTCTCTTGTACTTTGCATTCCACTTGTTCCAGGTGTTCTGTTCTCCAACAGAATCATTTTGGGATAAATAATCAGAAGCCTCATCGTCATCCGAAGAAAACGTCACTTCACTTTCGCTCACATCCGTCAAAAGTTCTAAAAATTCTTGTCCAGAATACATTTTCTTAGAAATATTTACACAAACAGTTGTTCACTTGAAAAGCTCAAAATATGCAGAGTAAATTCCAGGTAAAGAAAACCTGCGGTTTTCGGCAGTAAAAAAACGCAGGGAGCTGGTATACGTACAAGTAGGCTAAGTAGTTGGAAGCTAAAGTGTCAAAAGTGAAATCCTAGGCCTCCTATCGGCTTTAAAGGACACTGCAGCTTCTATAAACAGCCTACAGTCGGCAATAGTAGAAGTACTGATAGAAGGACTGATGAAGCAGTCAAGCGCAAAAGAAGCCGGACTAATATAATAGTCCGTAGTGTTAGAATTTATACCTCTGTGTAGTATCTAGTACATACTTACATGTAGAGCTACCGCTTCTTGTACCAGTTGTAATGGTGGCGTTCCTTCCTTCTTGATGTGGTTTATGCAATATACTCGTTATTAACTTAAATGTTAATAGTGTTGATTAATTATGCTTCCATAATCCTTAATTGGTTATGGGCCCAGTCATTTATAATATTGTGACTAGTGAATATTGTGTATAAAGAAAAAATGAGTTTAAACGTATCACCGGTGGAGAAGCTGGTTGGCCGCGATAACTTTTCCGACTGGAAGTTCGCTATGAAGGCTTATTTACAATTGGATGATCTTTGGAGCGTAATAGAAAAACAAGAGGATCCTGACCCAGCTAAGGACAGGAAGGCATTATCACAAATAATTTTAGGAGTTGATAAGGTAAATTATTCACACATTAAAAATGCTTCGACATCACGAGAAGCATGGTTAGCGTTGGAACGTGCATTTGAGGACAGCGGATTAACTAGAAGAGTTGGACTTCTTCGAAACCTTGTAACAACTAGACTAGATAATTGTAGTTGAGTTGAAAGTTATTGTGATACTATTATATCTACAGCTCACAAATTAAATGAAATGGGCTTTAAGGTTGATGATGAATGGGTAGGCACTTTGTTGTTGGCAGGTTTGTCTGACGACTTTAGGCCTATGATTATGGGACTTGAAAGTTCAGGTATTAAAGTGTTATATACTAATATCAATAACAAAAATTTGCCTAGATGTTTTAATTGTAATAGGGTTGGGCATATTAGAGCCAATTGTTCTATGAATAAAAAGAATTTTAAAGGCAATCAAAAATATATTAATAAAGGAAATAAGTCTAAAGCATTTCTAGCTTACTTATCTGGAAATAATACTGAAAAGAATTCATGGTATTTAGATTCTTGTGCTTCAACACACTTGACCAATAACAAGAATAATTTTATTTGTAGCTCAGTTAAAAATAATAATTTAAATATTACAACCGCTAATAATTCAAAATTAAATGTTGAATCTGTTGGAAATGTTGAATTAAATTTAAATGTGTTTGGAAAACCTGTTAATATAGAAGCTAAAGATGTTAGTTTTTCCCCTGATGCAGCAATTAATTTATTGGCTGTCAGCAAAATTATACAGAAAGGTTATAAAATAAATGTTGATAGAAGGGGAGCTCGAATTATGGATTCTGATAACAAAGTAATAGCAACAGCCAGATGTAATAATGGAATTTATAAGTTGAATACTTTTAATACCTTAAAGCAGGAAGGACTTTTATTTGGAAATAAAAATATTGCATTTTCTGTAAGTGAAGATAATCTTCTTTGGCATAGAAGATTGGGTCATATGTCTAGAAAGAATATGAAAATTATTTCTAAAATAGCTATTGGGGTTAGTGATATAAAAATATCTGATAATCCTTGTGAAATATGCCTTAAAGGGAAACAAAGTAAATTACCTTTCTCTAGCAGTAAAAAGAAATCAAGAAAAATATTAGATCTAATTCATACTGATCTAATGGGGCCTATGGAACAAACATCTATTGGTGGAAGTAAATATATTTTTACTCTAATTGATGTTTATTCTAGAAAGATGTTTGCTTACTTCTTATCACATAAAAACCAAGTATTTGAAACTTTTAAGAAATTTAAAAGAATGATTGAAAACCAAACTGATAGTAAAATTAAAGTACTTAGATCTGACAACGATAATGAATATGTAAACCGAGAATTCAAAAACTATTTGTCAGAATGTGGTATAATCCATCAATTAACTATTAGATATACACCAGAACAAAATGGAGTCGCAGAAAGACCAAATAGAACAATAGTAGAAAAGGCTCATTGTTTATTATTTGACTCTGGTCTTCCTAAATAATATTAGGCAGAAGCTGTGAATACAGCAGGTTATCTTATCAATAGATCTCCTTCATCAGTTTTAAAAGAAAAGACACCATTTGAAGTTTGGTCTGGACGTGCACCTAATATATCACACCTAAGAGTTTTTGGTAGCCAAGTTATGTCACACATACCCAAACAAAAAAAGAAGGAAATGGGATCCTAAAATTCAGAAATTGATCTTTATAGGTTATGGTAATAATGTAAAAGGGTACAAATGTATTAATCCTGATAGTAAAGAAATTATTTTCAGCAGAAATGTTGTATTTTTGGAAAATAGAAGTAACTCTATAACTCATTCTTAAAAAAAAGGATGAAAAGAATTGTAATGAAGTAGTACAGTATCCATTGGAAGATGATAATGAAGAGACTAATGTTAACGTTGAGGAGGAGACATTGCCTAAAGTAGATGATATTAAAGAAAATAATTTAGATAAAGATGAAGAAATAGGATCAGCTACTACCACTAGAAGCGGAAGACTGGTGAAATTTCCTGAAAGACTGCAAAATTATTAAGTTTATTATTCGACATTTCTTCAGGAAGAATCTGATGATCCTAATACTTTTAAAGAGGCTTGGAGTGATAAAGAATGGCAGTTAGCAATTATTAAAGAACTTACGTCTTTGGAAGAACTAAACACATGGTCGATAACAGACCTCCCTCAAGGTAAAAAGGCAATTGATTTAAAGTGGGTTTTTAGAACCAAAACAGATGGGACAAAAAAGGCTCGACTAGTAGCAAGGGGATTTCAAGAAGAAAATAACTGCATTTGTAGTAATGTGTATGCCCCAGTTGCTCGCTCTTCTACAGTAAAGATGATTTTAGCACAATCAGTTATGGAAAACTTGAAAATTCGCCAACTTGACATACCATCAGCTTTCCTTCATGGTGAAATATACACAGAGATATTCGTTAAAATTCCAGGTCTGAATGTCAGTAATAAAAAAGTTTTAAAATTAAATCGCTCTTTATATGGCTTAAGGCAAAGTCCTAAGAATTGGAACACTAAATTAAATGAATATTTATTAAGCTTAGAATTTCAGCGTTCAAATTATGACTTTTGTTTATATTTTAAAAACTCTGTTAAATTAGTCATTCATGTAGATGATCTTTTATTAATAGGTAAAGATAATGACATTAAAGAAGTTATACAAGCCCTAAAAGAAAAATTCAATGTTCGAGATATGGGAGAAATAAAGAATTTCTTAGGTTTAGAAATCACTAAATGTAATTCATCTCTATATATTTTTCAAAAATCTTTTATTAATAAAATGTTAAATGATTTTAATATGCCAGTTGGCAAAGGAGCTAAAACACCGATGGAATCAAATTTTAAATTTGATCCAAATCAACCTGTGATAGATGTGCCATATCGTAGACTGATAGGTTCTCTGATGTACCTGGCAACAAATAGTAGGCCTGATATTATGTTTGCAGTATCCTATTTAAGTCGTTATTTGGACAAGCCAACTCAACAAGTCTGGACAGCAGCGAAAAGAGTGTTGCGATACCTAAGAGGAACATTAGATAAACAGTTAAAGTTTACCAAAGGACCTATGAACTTAACAGCCTTTTCAGATGCTGACTGGGGCAGAGGTAAAAGTGACCGCAAAAGTGTTACAGGTGTAGTTGTACTGTATGGAGGCAATCCAGTTTGTTGGCTTTCAAAGAAACAAACTTGTGTTGCACAGTCTTCAGCAGAATCTGAATATGTGGCCGGAGCTGCAGCGGCACAGGAACTCACAAACTTGAAAGGTATCTTATCCGAGTTCAATATTGAAGACCAACCAATTCTATACATGGACAATTTAGGCGCTATTTCCATGGTTGAAACTTATGAAAACTCCAAACGCACTAAACATATTGAAATAAAAATGCATTTTATTACGGATTGTGTAAATAAGGGATTATTCAAAATTGAATATGTACCATCCTCAGCAAACATTGCAGACATCTTTACAAAGCCCCTACAATATGAAAAGCTTAGTCAGTTTAGAGACAAGTTGCAATTATTATGAGTGGACATTAATTTAACTCTTTATTTTGTATTTGTATTTATTCGATTTAAAATTTTATCTTTGTTTGTATTTTTTTTATGTTGGAAAAATGTTTAAATCGAGGAGGAGTGTTAGAATTTATACCTCTGTGTAGTATCTAGTACATACTTACATGTAGAGCTACCGCTTCTTGTACCAGTTGTAATGGCGGCGTTCCTTCCTTCTTAATGTGGTTTATGCAATATACTCGTAATTAACTTAAATGTTAATAGTGTTGATTAATTATGCTTCCATAATCCTTAATTCGTAGCACCCGGGCCACCCGACTGGTGTGTATCGTTAACACGATACACGCCAGAGTTTTTAGCGCCGTTTCTCCCTCCGTCCATAGGGAGGAACCCCGCTTATAGGGCTGACCTCATGACGCAATCCGGAACTGCCGACTAGAAAATTTTACGTTTCAAAACCCCTAGAGAACGAAAATAACGGTGGTTCAAATTTGTGTGCGTATATATATATATATATATATATATATATATATATATATATATATATATATATATATATATATATATATATATATATTTGTCTGTTCGCTCTCTAGCTCCCAGACGAATGGTCTGATTTTAATGAAATTTGGTACAAAAAATCTCTCGTCTGATTTGAAAGGTCAAGTTCGTTAACCAGCAGAATCCGTCCACCGGAACATGGTTTTTGGAGCGACATTCGCGCGAAAAATATCGTTGCGCTAACTTCATATACTTGCAAGTACTCGTTTTATAGGTTTATTGGCCTAGAAAAACAAATGAAACCATTTTTAAGGCGATAGCTTTAACCGTTTTTGAGAAAATTGGAAACATAGTTGCCAAAAAACGTTTTAGGTTTGGGTACTTAGAATCATGGGATTCAGTTGAAACATTTTCTGCATGTTTGAAATTCATATAAACAAAAATGTTTAAATTTTGGTTACGTTTGGAGTTAAGGAAGGATTAGAATGAAATATTTTATTAATAGACATGAAAAGTAAAATTAGTGTTACACAGAAGAAAGTTTTGATTAGGCGATGTCAATCGGAGAAAAAAGTGTTTAAAACTTTAAAGTAATTGATTTCGTTTCTTTGAACAGTTCTTTTTGTCTGTTTTTATTTCTTGATTTTTTAAAAATTGATTCTAGTAGGTGAAAGCATTTATCAATAAAACAGGATAAATAAAATAAGCGAAAAAAAAATTATTGATAGAAATATAGCTTTCCAAGAGAGGGGCTTGTGAATATTTTCTATTTCTTTACTGGTTAGTGTCATTCTTTAGAACAGTTTTTTCCCCTATTTGCCTCACTTTTTAATTAGTTGTTTTATTGAAATGCATTGAACAGTTAAATGCCTTTTCTAGCTATACGGTAGGGGTCAATCAACTTTTCTGTATTCTCTTTCTTGTAAGAGTTCTAACTGGGCGTGACCCTAATTCTTCTACTCGTTATTTAAGGGTTGACATCTAAAATATTGCTTTTATTCAACCATCTTTCTCAGGCTTTTCACGAAATATCAAAACAATCGCTTCAACTGTTTCTATTCCTTTAGACATGTCACAAGGGATAACAAAGGAATCGCGCTAAGATGACGCAGTTCCTGCGAGTCGGACTTTCTTCCTTATGCACCATTTTATTTGTTCTTTGCCCAGACAGAAACAGGGTAAAGAACAAATAAAATGGTACAAAAGGAAAAAAAGGAAATACTATTTTTTGACCTACGCCACATAAATAAAAAAAAAAAAACAGTTTTTTTGGTCATGAAACTTGGTATATAGTATTTCCCTAGCAAATGAACGAGTTCTTTAGCCAGCAAAATTGGATCATCTGGAGGGGGTTCACTCCGGACCCAATGTAGTTATTCGCCCATACCGGGAGCAATTATTGTTGTATTGCAACGAAACTCTGAATTCGTTGTGGAAATATTAATAGAAAAATATATTGTAAAAATAAACTGAGTCGGTTCATTAGGAGAGGGGGGGGGGTTACTCTCGACCTAAATTATCATTTTGAGCCACTACCAGCCGTAAACTATTTATACATATAATAAAATTCCAACGGATCGCTGTCTGTACATGAAAGATATGTGGGAAAACGTATTATTGGGGTCTTTATCAAAGAAATTGTTCCCTAAACAATATTTTTTAGATTTTTTTCATACACATTAGAGTTTAACAGTCCCTAATGGGTCAGCTTTAGTGGCTCTGTCCCGTTTTAGTAATCCCAGCACACTGCTCGATCCCCGATGGCTATACGTCTAATATCGTGTATAGAGAAGCATTACTGTAAAGTAGATTTTTAAAATACCCATACGACGGTGTTTATAATCCAAAATAAACCAAAAGATATATCTAAAAATGCTGCCCTAAGTCACTATCCATGCGGACAAAGTCTCGGGCAAAGCAAGTATTTTGCTAAATTTAAGAATTTTAAAATATTTTAGCCAGTTTTAACATTTTTGCACATAAATATGACAGAATCTGTTATGCAACTTTGAAAAATTGGATAAATGTCACTTTCTTATTACTATAAATACTATCTATATTTACAGAAATTTGGTAAACACAATTGCAAATAATTTTGTAAATGTTTCAGGGAGATTTGTGAAGGACAAATTATTCAATAAAGATTATTAATTTAGTACGGAAAGTACACATTTAATTTTTAAGTTTGGAGATGTACTTACAGTGAGCAGGTGGCAAGCTTCCTCATCAGAAGAATCACTACCTCCGCAGTCAACTTCTCCATCACAAACAAAGCTTTTGGAAATGCATTGTCCTGATCGACAACGGAAGTAATTATTTTCATCACATTCTGAAACATACATACAAATAATAAATCGTTGCACAGAATATACTAACTTGTATCTAAAAGTATCAACGGATGTATAAACTGAACGAAAGGGAAATTATGAACATTATATGCATGAAGTTTTGTAAAAGAATACAGATAAAATCTGAATTTCATCTCAGAAAAAGTATCAATTTAGTTTTTCATAAACACTAATTAACTTAATATAGCCAAGAAAAATCGGTTTCAATGTATGGCTGTTTTTCTTTTATAGGCTACCTTAAAAATAAGTCATAAATATTCATAGTTGGATCAACATTTAAATTAATTTATGCTTGATAATATAAATTTTCACTTCTTGAGGAACTTCTCAATAACAAAACTAATGATGATATTAATCAACGCTTTGTGGCGTAGTTTGTCTTTTATTGATGGCTAAATCAAGTTACTTGCAGTACGACAAAGTTATTCAAGAAATATCTGTGTTAGTTTGTGAAACCAGGTTATTCTGAATAGCTCAAATAAATTGAATATTTTTTTTTGCACATTCTGCTGGTTGCATGAAAGTTGTAATTCCCTTACTAGAGTAAAATAATTAAAAACATTAATGGAGCATACATTTGTAATATAATACAAAGCTAACAAATATCTATTCATATGGTTATATAAATTCATGATATGGAAGTACTAAATAAACATAAATACCCTCAATAAAATCTTCATAAGAATTTGCAACTGAAAGGAGTAAGATGGCGAGTTGAAAAATGAGCCAGAACCGTCTCCAACTTATATCCCTGAAAGAGCAATGTTATGAGGTAATTAGTATTTTTCTTGTTTCAGAGTTCATTTTTCAACTACAGCTGTTACGTGTGCTTGTGTATATATATATATATATATATATATATATATATATATATATATATATATATATAAATTCCGAGGAGGATCTCAAATGTCAGTTGTTATTGGTTTCTGCAAACTTTTGTAGGTACATACGTTGATTATGAAGACAACGATTTTGTCTTCTTGGCGTTTTTTTACCTACATTTATTTGAGATCATATCTATTGCTTACTCTTTTAATAAAAACTGCCAGCCTTGTATATTTTAAAATACTTTACAAAGCTAAAATAGGAGAAAGGGAGATAGAGATTATTAAAGAAAATAATTTAATTCAAAACAACAATTACCAGGATTAAAAAGAAAACTACATGTATGTTTGAATATGAAAGAATAATAGTGTAAATATTTAATTGCTGATTTAACTTTTAAAATAATACTGTTTAATAGTTTTTTTATTGGCGTACATCTATACTAAAAAGCGTGTAAAGGTAAAGAGGTTTTTACGCTCAGAAAAGATTAAAAAAATCAAATTTTTGGTAAGAAACATAAATTTGTTATGAGTTTCTTGTGCTGTAGTTTGCCAGATTGATAGAGGTAATTGTTCACATTTATGAGCATGGGCGTATATAGAAAATAATTTCGGGGGAGTGGGTGGCTAAGAGCATACTAATTGATGAACATTTCAGTAATTGTGAGTAGAAATGCATTTAATATTAGAGATTCTCGTTGAGCTTGATTCTTGATTTAAAAATTGTAATTTGGCAAACACACAAGCCTTGAAAAAAAGAAACTGCTTCGAGCAATGGGACAATAAAAGTTTTTTTTTTTTTTCAAAATCCTTCCTTTTTTCTGTAATAAAAATGCATACTTTCAGGCTTTTGTTGAAATATAAAGAAAACTGCAATGATGTTTCAAAATTAATTCCAAAATCTTTAAAATAATGAAGTTCTTTTACAGCTAACTGATGATGGAGGTCCTGACGAGTTATGTTCCCGTTTCATGACCCATTCGTAGAAATTCACGCGATAAGAAAATCAGAGTGTTATCAATATTGCGTAGGCTCTAAGGTGCAATTTTTCAAGTCATTTTCAGAGGTGAAGTCAAAAAGGACGATTTATTTAACAGTTTCTGAGGAACAAAAAAATAGATTTTTGGTCTCGAAACTTAAAACTTGTCTTAAAACTGATTCATATATTTCACGTGCATCCAAACTAAGAAGAAAGAAATTTTGGTTACATTTGGAGGCGATGAAATATTAGACAATAATCTATTAACAATAATGAGCAGGGTTAGGTTTTTCATATGTTTTGTTATATATCTCGAAACCATTTAAGATAATGGAGTTTGATTTTGGTAAATTATTAGTTAATCCCATGGGCATATATAAGGGGGGTTGAGGGGGCTGCAGCCCCCTCCCGAAATCGGCAAAATGTATGATAAAAACCTTAAAAATAAATTAAATACGATCACTTACAAGGGGAGTATACAGCGTTGGTGTCACCGATCTGGACCATTTTTTTTTTTCTGGAGATTCTACATCGAAAAATAGTGGACATGTGTCCAAGCGTTCCATCCAATGCGCCTTAGGAGCCAAGAAATAAAATAAAATAGGATGAAAGTGCTTTATTTTTTATATCGAGTTTAGAAAATGATATCGACATGATTCTTTCACCAATTCATTTGTTTTAGAGAGTAGATTAAAGGAAAAATATAATCGTAAAAAAATAATTTATATTTCGTAAAATAAATTCAAAAATATGCTTACGTTTTCAAGTAAACTAGTATACATTTTTTTACACCAAAAATAATAGCAGATTTAAAAACAGTACCCCAAGAAACCCTAATGTGGTGAATATCATTGAAAACAAAAAATAATGATTTTTCCCTGTCTGGAAGAGACTAAAAATTTGTAAGCAAAAAGGTAACGTGACGCTTTTAAATTCACTATCTCCCCTTAAGATAATCTGATTTTTACGTCATTGAAATCTTTCAAAAGAAGAAAGACTTCTTTTTCTAACCATATAAATGACTATTGTATTATCTCAAAAGGTACTTACGAAAATTGTTCTCAAAATAAAAGTAAAATGTGAACTTTTTTTGCATATAACGTCAATCCGAGAACAGGTAGAAACACCCCGATTGGAAGGAAATGTGTCACATTAGAGTCTTTATCGACCCTCCAAGTTTGGTTTGAATCGGGAAAATATTCTTTGAAATATAGCCGGATTGTTGAATCTTTAACAAAATTTTAAGGGTCCCCTTTTAGCGAAATTTAAAATACATTTTTTTTTATTTTTGCAATATTCCCAAAATTTGAATTTAGGGGGTTTTCAATGTCCTAAAAACGAATCTGGCATCCGTTTTTAAATCCTTTTTGTTATATAATGGATACATTTTTAAATGTAGGTATGGAATATTTTGGCTGAATAATGACTTCTATAGACTCGAGTATGTAAAACAATTTTTTATTTAAAAACGGATGTCAAATTCGTTTTTAGGACATTGAAAACCCCCTAAGTTCAAATTTTGGGAATATTACAAAATAAAAAAAAAAATAAAAAAAAAATGTGTATTTATGCAGAATCACTAGTTGGGTGTAATAGCGTTTAGATTCGCTAACTATTTCAAGTTCTAGATTGTTAATATTCCATATCCCCAAATGTTCTCAGCCCCCCCCCCCCAAATTCTTCCAGCCTCTTCCGAAATTATTGTAATTATACGCCCGTGGTTAATTCTTTCCTTTCTCATAAGGGATTTAAGAAAGGAAGGGATTAAGCAATAAATGTAGAGATGTTTAAAAAAATTATTCTTTTTTACCTTCATAAATTGTTTATATTTTAATAATACCAATTTTCAAAACAATTACAACCCGTGTTCTCTACATTACCTAAGCAATTGGGGATTTCTTTGTAGAGGTGACAGCTGGTTAAAAACATAACTCTAATTTTTATCAAAATTCAAGCTTAAAAAAGTTCGAAATCCTACGTCATCTCCTAGACAATATTATAAAGAATATGTACTGTAAATTTTAACAAAATCGGCGCTGTAAATCTTGAGATATTATGTACTATAGTTTAAAAAAAGAGATTTTGAAAAAATTCGTTAAAACTTTTTTAAACGTGTAAACAATTTATCTAGCAAAAAAAAAATTGTTTTTCAAATCTTAAGTTTATATTACGTTTCTTCAATTATAAAAAAATATCCATTGCAAATCATTTTGTTTCCTGCAAATTACAGTTTCGAAGATGTAGTTCTTATGATTCATTAGTGCTACACTGTCACCAAAAGATTTATTCTTATTAAATATTTTTGTTTTAAAATATAACTGAGCTTAGTGTATAAATAGTTTCTAATGTATTAACTTTGTAGTAATTTTAGAGCCATCATCATTAACATTTATGCTTTTTAATTAAATATCGCACGATTGATCAGTAGACTGGTTACGTGGGTAGAGCATAATTTAATTTCTTTGTAAGAAATAAAACATTAAGCAACTGAAATTTTAATGTAAAATTATATAAATAAGAAATTAAAAAATAATTAGGGTGTGAGAAAAAAATACATTGAGCATGCAAAAGTAGTGAGAAAGGAGTACGTACCATGGCATGTTTGCAGTGCGAAGTGAAGCCAGCGAGTGAAATCCTGCAACTGAGGTAAGGGGTACAGAGTCCAGGATCTGTGGATCCAGAGAACAGCCTAT